>PVIY010048210.1:0-17412 GCA_004026745.1 Myrmecophaga tridactyla | reverse complement strand
AGAAATCCTAGAATAAGGACTCAGCATCAAGGGATTGAGAAAACTTCTCAACTGAAAGGGGAAAGAGAGAAATGAGACAAAAGAGTCAGTGGCTAAGAGATTTCAAACAGAGTTGAGAGGTTATCCTGGAGGTTATTGTTATGCATTATATAGCTATCCCCATTTAAGCTTATGTTATATTAGAGTGGCTAGAGGGAAGGGCCTGAAAATGTAGAACTGTCTTCCAATAGCCATATTTCTTGAAGATGATTATATAATGATATAGCTTTTGCAATGTGACTGGGTGATTGTGAAAACCTTGCACCAGATGCTTCTTTTATTCATGATATGGACAGATGAGTAAAGAATATGGATAAAAAATAAACAAATAATAAGGGGAACAAAGGTTAAAATAAATTGAGGAGATTGAAATACTAATGGTCAATGAAAAGGCGTGATGAGGGTATGGTATGTATGAGTTTTTTCTTTTTTCTTTCTTTTGCTGGAGAGATGCAAGTGTTCAAAAAAATGATCATGGTGATGGATACATAACTATGTGGTGACACTGGGAGAAATTGATTGTAACCATGTCAATAATGTTTGTATGTCAAGATATTTGCCTGTCAAGAATATTGGTATTTCTGTTCATTGTTTATAATAAAAATATTTTAAAATACGGATAAAAAATAAACAAACAAATAATAGGGGAACAAAGCTTAAAATAAATTGGGTATAGTATAACATATATACAAAGTCAATTGTGAGGATAAAAAAGTATTTAAGCCCTCTAGCCTCCTATATTCTGGAGCAGCTAGAAGGAAAAATACGAGAGGATAATATGGTAGCCCATGACAAACTCTGGGATCTGTCCTGTAACTACTTGTTGAACAGTGCTTTGAAAACTATTGCTTTTTTATTCCTTTGCTTTGTATATATGTAATACTATACAATAAAAAAAAGTTAAAAATAAATAAATAATTGTTCTGGATAGTCAGGGGACAGAACGTGAATATCATTCTTTAGACACACACCAATGTGACTGTATGTTTACATGAGTAACAAGTGTTTAATCATATTTAGGCTCAAGATATCTTAAAATTATTCTCAAGAGGATTTTTAAAAGGCTTTTCAAAGCATTGTAAATCCTAAATAAAATACAAAATTAAATTGTATGATCATAAACAAAGCTCTTATAATTACTAATATGATCATAAATGAAGCTATTTATATGAGTATCTCAGTACAGACCTCTGCTGCTTAGTCTTGTGTTAACACTGTTCCATCCCATGTAGAACAATTAGGAAAACAGGACCCTTTCCCTGTTCCTTACCAGTGCCAGTTTTATTTTACAATGTAAGATTTGAATTGTTTGTGCACTTCCAAAATAAGAGAGTATATTTGTGAGAGAAAAAAAATAAACTGAGTAGATGGAAATACTAGTGGTCAGTGAAAGGAAGGGGTAAGGGGTATGGCATGTATGAGTTTTTTCTTTTTTCTTTTTATTTCTTTTTCTGGAGTGATGCAAATATTCTAAAAAATGATCATGGTGATGAATACACAACTATGTGATGATATTATGACCCATTGATTGTACACCATGTATGAAATATTTGTATGTTAAGAATGTTGTATTTGTATGTTGTTGTTTTTAACTTTTTTACTGTATAACATATATTGTATGCTTTTTTATCAATAAAAATATTTTTTAAATCAACTTATAAAAAATAATAAAAAAACTGAAGGGAGATACAGATGTTTCAACAATAAAAGTGGGAGACTTAAATACACAACTCTCCACTATAGATAAAACAACCAGACAGAGGATCAACAAGGAAATACAGAACCTAAACAATGTGATAAATGAATAGACATATAAGGTCATTACACCCCAAAACACCAGGATACACATTCTCTTTTAGTACACAAGGAATGTTATCCAGGATAGATCATATCTAGAACAAAAAATGAGTCTTTATAAATTTAATAAGATTGAAATTATCTAAACCACCTTCTCTGACCAAAAAGGAATAAAGCTAGAAATTAACAAAAATCAAAGAACCACAGTTTTCACAAATATATAAGGTTAAACAACACATTCTTAAATAATCAGTGGATCAAAGAAGAAATTGCTAGAGAAATCTGGAAATATCTGGAGATGAATGATAATGAGAATATAACATATCAGAACCTAAGGGATGCAGCAAAGGCAGTGCTGAGAGGAAAATTTATTGTCCTGTATACCTATATTAAAAACAAGAATAAGCAAAAATCGAGGACTTAACTGCTCACATGGAGAAATTAGAGAAAGAACAGCAAACTAACCACAAAGCAAATAAAAGAAGAAAAATAACAAAGATTAAAGCAATGATAAATGAACTGAAGAAATTAAAAAAAAAAAAATAGAAAGTGTAGGAGTGCATTACAAATGCTGGAGAATGTTGTAATAATGGGCCTGCTTTCTGAAAGGTCAGAACGAGGCCAGGCCAAGGACATGGATTACTGAAGGCAGTGTTCATAACTTGCTCCAAAGATTGTTGTGTACATAATTAGTCTCAAGGAAATTGGGAGGGGTGCTTTCAATAAACTTTGTGCAGAATGTTCCCCAAAATCAGAACAGATAAGCTCCCTGGACTCTGTGTCCATGAGCTGTAAACATAAAATAATTATTTTGCATAAGGCCATTACTCATGAGAAAGTCAGGCATTGCCTGTGTGAATAAAAGTCTGCTCTCAGAAGCACTCGAAGCTATTCTAACAAGAGAGCAGTCCCCTGTTCATCCATATCCTCTTGTGTTTGGGTATTTCTTTCACTGAGAGCAAATGCGTTGGCATATCCCCCTACAAGAAGGAACCAGCAAAACCAAAAGTTGGTTCTTTAAGAAAATCAATAAAATTGATGAACCCTTAACTAGACTGACAAAGAAAAAAAGAGAAAGGGCACAGGGTGGGCCACAGTGGCTCAGTGGCCGAGTACTCCCATGACATGCCAGAGACCTGGGTTCGATTCCTGGTGCCTGACATGCCAAAAAGAGAGAGGGAGAGAGAGAAAGGATGCAAATAAACAAAACCAGAAATGAGAGATGGGTCATAACTATGGATCCTGAAGAAATTTTTAAAATCCTAAGAGGATACTATGAACCACTATATGCCAACAAACTAGACAATTTAGATGAGGTGGACACTAGAAACACACAAACTACCTACACTGACTTGAAAATAGAAGATCTCAACAAACCAATTACAAGAGATTCAATCAGCCATCACAAATCTTCCCACAAAGAAAAGCCCAGGACCAGACAGTTTCACAGGGGAAGGAAAAAGAAACACTACCTAACGCATTTTATGAAGCTAGTATCACTCTAATACTAAAACTGAGTAAAATTGCTACAAGAAAGGAAAACTACAGACCAATCTCCCTAATAAACATAGATGCAAAAATACTCAATAAAATACTAGCAAATCAAATCTGACATTATTTAATAAGTTATACATCATACTTAACAGTAGGAGATTGAAAGCTTTCCCCCTAAGATCAGGAAGAAGACAAGAATGCCCATTGTCATCACTATTATTCAACAATGTACTAGGAGCCCTAGCTGGAGTGATTAGACAGGAGAAAGAAATAAAATGCATCCAAACAGGAAAAGAGGATATAAAATTCTCATTATTTGCAGATGGCATGATCCTATACATAGAAAACACTGAGAATTCTATGGCAAAGCTGCTTGAACTAATAAACAAATTCAGCAAGTAGTGGGATACAAGATTAATGTATAAGATTAATGTACAAAAATCAGTAATACACAAGCAATGACCTAACTGAGGAGACAATTAAGGAAAAAATTCCATTCAAAATAGCAACCATAAGAATCAGATATCTAGGAATAAGCCTAATCAGGTTGTCAAGTAATCGTACACAGAAAACTACAAACCATTGTAAAAGAAATGAAAAATGACCTAAATAGAAAGACATTCCATGCTCATGGGCAGAAAGGTTGAATGTCATTAAACTGTCAATTCTACCCAAATTGATCTACAGATTCAATGCAATATCAATCAAAATCCAAACAACCTACTTTGAAGAATTGGAAAAACTAGTTATCAAATTTGTTTGTATATGGTGTCAGGTAGGGGTCTTCTTCCATTCTTTTGGCTATTAATATCCAATTCTCTCATGCCTATTTATTGCAAAGACTATTCTGTCACAGTTCAGTGGACTTGGGGGCCTTATTGATGATCAATTGACCAGAGATTTGGTGGTCTCTCTCTGCACTCTCAATTCTATTCCATTGGTTGTTACTTCTATCTTTGTGTCAATACCATGCTGTTTTGACACTGTGGCTTCATAGTAAGTTTGAAAGTCAGGAAGTATTAGTCCTCCCACTTCACTCTTCTTTTTTATGATATCTCTAAATATTGGGGTCTCTTTTCCCTCCAATAAATAAATTTGATACCTAGTTTTTCCAATTATAGGGGTGAAATTCTCCCTGACAACATGGGGTGTGACTCCTGGGGATGAGACTGGCCCTGGCACCATGAGATCAACAATGCCTTCCTGACCAAAAGAGGGAAAAGAAGTGCAATAAAATAAGGCATCAGTGACTAAGAAAGGTCAAATAGATTCAAGAGGCTATTCTGGAGGGTACTCCTATGCAAGCTTCTGTAAGATAGCACCAATTGCCATGGTTTGCTAAACCCAAACCAACATCATTCCTGTTAACTCTTAAGAACACCTAGGGCTCGAACTGAGACTCTATAAAAGTTTCATGCACTAAGTTTGCTTTCCTGGAACCTATAACTTCCAAAGGGTTCCTAAGTCAGATAAATCCTGAAACCCAGAGGGACCAGCCTTGCTAAGAGTATCAATTAATTACATTCTCCTATCCTTTAGTATCGACACACCTTCTCAACCTGAAAAATTCATAATGGGCATTGCCTGAAGATCCCTAGAGATTGGGATAAGGATCAAAGGAGAAGAAAGAAGTATAAGAGAGAAAATAGGCTTTAACAAACTAGTATGATTGCTGATATTCCTTCTAGCCTCTAGTGTTTTGAAGCATCTAGAAGGGAAAATCTGAAATAGTGGAATGGTAACCCATAACAAACTCTGAAATCTGTTTTGTAACTACTTGTTGAAGTATTCTTTGAAAAGTATTGCTTTATCTGTCTCTTCTTTGTTTATAGGTTATATTTCACAATTTTAAAATGTTTTCAAAAATACTTTGAAAAATAGGAGTAGAAGGAAACTTCCTCAAATGATAATAAAGGACATAAGTGAAAAACACATAGCTAATATTGTACTCAGTGGTGAAAGACTGAAAGATTTCACTCTAAGATTTGGAACAAGACAATGGTGTCCATTATCACCAATGCTTTACACATTTTGCTAGAAGTTCTACCTACAGCAATTAGGCAAGAAAAAGAAATTAAAAGCATCCTAAGTAGAAACGAAGAAACAAAACTTTCACTATTTGCAGATTACGCTTTCTATATGGAGAAAATCCCAAAAATGCTACAACAAAGCTACTAGAACTAATAAACAAATTTAGCAATGTGGTGAGATAAAAGATCAACAAGCAAAAATCAGTAGTGTTTCTATACACTAGTAATGAGCCATCTGATGAGGAATCAAGAAAAATTCTAGTTACAATAGCAAGCAAAAACAATGAAATGTCTAGGAATAAATTTAAGGTTTTAAAGCACTTGTGCACAGAAAACTACAAAACATGGCTAAAAGTGATCAAAGAAGAGTGAAATAAATGGAAGGATGTTCTGTGTTCATGGATGAGAAGACTAAATATCATTAAGATGTCACTTCTACCCATGTTGATTTACAGATTAAATGCAATTCCAATCAAAATTCCAACAGCCTATTTTGAAGAAATGGAAAGGCCATTTATCAAATTTATTTGGAAAGGGAAGGCGCCCTGAATAGCTAAAAACATCTTGAAAAAGAATAAAGTTGGGGGACTCACATTTCCTGATTTAAAAGCATATTACAAAGCTACAGTGGTCAAAACAGCATGGTACTGGCACATATGTATAGCACATATATGGCACAGATATATAGATCCATGAAATCAAATTGAGAGTTCAGAAATAGACCTTCACCTCTACAGTCAATTGACTTTTTACAAGACTGCCAAGCCCACTCAATTGAGGAAGAATAGTCTCTACAATAAAAGGTGCTGGGAGAACTGGATATCAATATGCAAAAAAATGAAAGAAGATCCCTATCTCACACCTTATGCAAAAATTAACTCAAAATGGTTCAAAGACCTAAATATAAAAGCCAGGACCATAAAACTCCTAAAGAACATGTAGGGAAGCATCTTTATAACCTTGTGTTAGGCAATGGTTTCTTAGACTTTACGCCCAAAGCACAAGCAACAAAAGAAAAAAGTAGGTAAATGGGACCTCCTCAAAATTTAAACTTTTGTGCTTCAAGGGACTTTGTCCAGAAAATTAAAAGGCAACCAAAGGGATAAAATATTTGAAAACCATATAAGGTTTAATATCCAGAATATATAAAGAAATCCTAAAACTCAATAAAAAAAATTTAAAAATGGGCAAAAGACTTAAGTAGATATTTTTATAAAGAGGTAATACACGTGATGAAAAAGCACATGAAAAGATGCTTAACATCATCAGCTATCAGACAACTGCAAATCCAAACCACAAAGAGATACTATTTCACACCTATTAGAAGGGCTGCTATTAAAAAAAAAAAACTACAAGTATCGTGAAGAAATAAGAACTCCCATTCACTGATGGTGGAATGTAAAATGGTGGAGCCCCTGTGGAGGACAGTTGAGCAATACGAAATAGTATTGCAGTATGATCCAGCAATCCTTCACTAGGTATATACCCAGAAGAACTAAAAGCAGGGACATGAACAGACATTTTCACACCGATGTTCATAGCAACATTATTCATAAATGCCAAAAGATGGAAACAACTCAAGCATCCACCCACTGGTGAATGGATAAACAAAATGTGATATATAAATACAATGGAATATCAGTCAGTGATAAGAGGGATTGAAGTCCTATACATGCTACAACATGGATGAACCTTGTGGACATTATGTTAGGTGAAATAATCCAGACACAAAAGGACAAATAGTTTGTTTCCTCGCTGATAGGAACAAATTTTAATAAGCAAATTCATAGAGCAAGAATCTAGAATATAGGTTACCATGGAACAGAATGGGAATAGAGAATGGGAAGCTGATGCTTAATTTGTGCAGAATTTCCATTTAGGTTAATGATGAATGTTTGGAAATGGATAGTGCTGATAATAAAACATTATTGTAAATGTAATTAACAGCACTGAATTATGTTTGTGAAAATGGTTTCAAAGGAAAAAGGGCAAGTTTGGAATAGTAAATGTTACTAGAAAGAAAGTTAGAAGACAAAACATGGGACTGTGTAAACACAGTGAATCGTATTGTGGTTGATGGACTGAGGTTAATTGTACATATATGTGCTGGTTTGAAGGGATTTATGTACCCTAGAAAAGCCAGGTTTTAATCCTGATCCAATCTCGTGGGAGCAATCATTTCTCTTAATCCCTATTCGATAATGTAGGTTAGAAGCTTGATTAGGTTATCTCCATGGAGATGTGCTTGCCCAATTGTGGGTATTAACTTGATTCGATGGAGATGTGACTCCACCCATTCCAGGTGGGTCTTGATTAGTTTACTGGAATTTTTTAAAAGAGGAAGCATTTTGGAGAAAGTTTGAGATTCTGAGAGATCAGAGCCACGACAGATCCACGAAGCAGAGAGCCCATGCAGCCAGAGACCTTTAGAGATGAAGGAATACGCCCCTCAGGAGAGCTTCATGAAACAAGAAGCCTGGAGAGAAAACTAGAAGATGTTTTCACCATGTGCCTTTCCAGTTGAGAGAGAAACCTTGAACGTCATTGACCTTCCTTGAGTGAAGGTAACCTCTTGTTAGTGCCTTAATGTGGACATTTTTATAGACTTGCTTTAATTGGGACATTTTCTCAGTGTTACATCTGTAAACTAGCAACTTATTAAATTCTCCTTTTTAAAAGCCATTCTCTTTCTGGTATATTGCATTTGGCAGCTAGCAAACTAGAACAACATATTAAAATGTTCTTTCATGAATTAAAACAAATACATGACAGTACTGCAAGGTTAATAGGGTGGTATATAGGAAAAAATGCACCTTATGTAAACTATAGACTAGAGTTAATAGTGATATTTTAATAGTCTTTCATCAATTATAACAAAGATACCACACTAATGCAAAGTATCAACAGTACAGGGATAGATGGGAACACTTTTTTTACATAACTTTTCTGTAAACCTACAACTCCTCTAATTAAAAAAAAAAATCGCAATAATTTTTTTAAAAACATCATGCTAATTTAAAGAAAACAGACACAATGTATAAAAACACAAAGTTAATGGATTTACTAAGCGCATCATGCTCCAAAGCCTCTATTCTTTCTGCCCATGGCATTGTCTACCAAGGAAAAAAAACACCCAATACTTCTGGAATTCTCCTGAGTAATCTGCAGTTTTGTTTAAAACACATGTTATTAAAAAGCAAGGTCTTCTTCTCATTTGGAAACTGAAGAATGGGTCTCAGGTGGTGGAGCCCACCCCAAGGATCTACCATGATGGCCAGAAGGGAGGGAGGGGATGGCCAGGGGCCTTGCCTTTTGGAGAGCTCATCTCCCCCAAGATCTCTCTTCATCCTGCTCTTCCTTTTCTTCTGAAGCCAGGCAAATGGAAAGCTAGATGGTGTTGTAAAGCAAATAGAGGAATACATTATGCTAAAGCTGAGCCTCTGTGGTTTTGCTAATGCCCATTTATGTCCTGATTATTTATGTCCTTCTGAGAAAGTTATAACTGCTTTAAGGTATGGTAAAAGCATGATGTTTTAGAATCACACAAGCTTTGGTTTGAGTTCTGACTCTGTTACTTCTTTTGGTGAGAATTTGGGTGAACCATTTAAAGTCCTTAAAACCCAGTTTCCTCATCTGCAAAATAAGGATGATAATAATTATTATTTTGAGAGGGGTGTTTTAAGGCTCAAATGAGATATGTGTATAAAGTGCAAACATGGTTCCTGGCATAGCATGGGCTTTAAATAATATCTATTAGTAGTATTAATTTAATGAGAAAATGTGCTTTCATCTGTGGCCTCTCAAAAATATTTCTTCTTGTTTTGGTTAAAGTCTTGTGGTGGACATGATTTGGTGCTCCACTCAGATCTCCTGGTTCCTGTTGCTTTTCTGAGTGCCCTTCCCCTGACTACTGGGCTCTTTTGCCTGCACCTGTGCCTCTCAAGGCCACACAGGCTACTGGAATCACAAGTGCCTGAAGAGAGGAGGTCCTCAGCTGATGATGGGCTGTTATAGGGTTATGGAAGCCCAGCTCTCTTGCCTTAAGTGGGGAAAAATTCTAAAGTGTAATTTGCACACCAGAGTTCATTTACAGGATCAAACTAATGATAATACTTTGCTGAATTTACCCTTTACCTTACCCCACTCCATTATCAACTTCTGCTGGGAGCTCTTCATGAATAAACCCTGTCTCAGGGGAAAGGCAACCTTTTTAAAGTCCAACTGTAAACCCTGCAGAAAGGGTTGGGTAAATGATGCTTGACAAGATGGGGTCCTGGGGTAGTGCCCCATGTCCAGGATGCTGGTCCTTCACCACGGCAATTAGGAGATTAAAAAGACATGGGATCAAAAAGACATGGGATTCCAATGATTTTGGAATCATTCCATTTGAAATTTGAGAGGGGTGTTTTAAGGCTCAAATGAGATATGTGTATAAAGTGCAAACATGGTTCCTGGCATAGCATGGGCTTTAAATAATATCTATTAGTAGTATTAATTTAATGAGAAAATGTGCTTTCATCTGTGGCCTGTCAAAAATATTTCTTTTGAATATTTTTCAAAAGAGTAAGTACATGCTCTTACTCTTTCAACTTACTTTTCTGAGATTTGGCTGCTTCTTCTGCGAAAGCTTGAAACTTCTGTGAAAGTCTCACAAGGAGTTCATGGGGACATTTGCAATAGTATCTTATACATCATCTCTAAATTAGAATATTTTCCCTCTACAATGTAACCTTCTCTGGTTTAACCCACCATTTTCAAAGACTCTGCAACAAACTCTGGCCAACATGTGGGTGACTTGAGCATGGATGCAGTCATACCAGGGGATCAGAATAGGTATGGGCTGACGCAGGAGAAGGTCTCATCTCAGGGGGCTGTGACCTCCATGGCAACCAATCTTTCTTTCCCTTCATCCTTTCAAATCAACAAGTCTTTATTGAACACCCTCTGTGCACTGAGCACTCTGCTATCTGCAATGGTGAGTAAAACTGACAAGTCTTTGCTCTTGTGGATTTACAGACAAAATTTAATAACCAAGCAAATAATCACATAATTGCTAACAACAATAAATTCCAACAAGGAAAATGCACGTGGTGCCAGAAGGACATGGAACAGGGAATCTAACATAGAGTAAAAGAAGGGACTCTTGAGAAAAATAAGAGAAAAGGGGCAGGATAAAAGGAAATAAAACAGCACGGGCTGAAGGAAATTTATGCAAAGATTCCAAGGCAGAGACAGTGTTGCACATGAGAGGAACTAAAGAAAGCCACCAGGACTGGAGCACAAAGACAAGTGAATATGTGGGAAATGGTGCTGGAGAGGTAGGGCATCAGGAG
This sequence comes from Myrmecophaga tridactyla, assembly GCA_004026745.1. Taxonomy (NCBI): domain Eukaryota; kingdom Metazoa; phylum Chordata; class Mammalia; order Pilosa; family Myrmecophagidae; genus Myrmecophaga; species Myrmecophaga tridactyla. The sequence goes on along the minus strand of PVIY010048210.1, from coordinate 6,719 downwards.
CCACGTCACACAAGGCCAGAGGCCATGGAGCACCCTCTCTGCCACCAACACCTGCCTAACTGGATCCCTGCCCACCTCTGAGGCACATGGCACTCAGACTGGGCAGGGATCTAGCTGCTCTCTGAAACCTAGTTCTCCCCATTTAGGTCCATCCTGGTTTCACCCACATCCAATTTCTGATATGTCTGAAGACAGTTTGTATTTTATTATGAAGCAATGCAGACCAAAACATATGATGCTCCTATGGTGGAAGTGCAGATTATATACCAGGAGGGAAGAGAATTTTAGCATAATGTGCTGGTTTGAAAGGATTATGTACCCTAGAAAAGAGCATGTTTTAATTCTGATCCAATCTTGTGGGAGAAACCATTTCTTTTAATTCCTATTCAATAATGCAGGTTGGAATCTTTTGATTAGATTATTTCCTGGAGATGCAACTGCCCATTCCAGATGGATCTTCATTAGTTTACTGGAATCCTTTAAAAGAGGAAACATTTTGGAGAGAGCCACAAGAACTATCAGAGCCCACACAGCCAGAAACCTTTGAAGATGAAGAAGGAAAACGTCCCTGGGGGAGCTTCATGAAGCAAGAATCCCGGAGAGAAAGCTAGCAGACATCACCATGTTCGCCACGTGCCTTTCCAGTTGAAAGAGAAATCCTGGACTTCACCGGCCTTCCTGAACCAAGGTATCTTCCCCTGGGTGCCCTAGATTGGACATCTATAGCCTTGCTTTAATTTGGACATTTTCACAGTCTTAGAGCTATAAACTAGCAATTTAATAAATTCCCCTTTTTAACCATTCCATTTCTGGTATATCACATTCTTGTAGCTAGCAAACTAGAACACATAACCATAGGCAAACCCTAGGCAACCATTTTCCAGTGATAGTGATTAGGGGTCTGGGTTGGGGAGCTGTGACTTGTGCTCCCTCCTTCCCAAACTAAATAACATTAAATACTCCCCAAGGACATTTATTCTGCCTTGCTGGTAAACTGGAACAGAACACCACTTACCAAGAGACCTATGAGTACCTGACAACAATAACCAAAATAAATGCAAAGGACTCTCTTTATAGTGGATGATGTCTGCAATGATGAAGAAAGTTCAAGGGAACAGAGCTTCAGACTCAGTCCTTTAGAGATGAAAGGGAATCTAGGAGAAGAATGGACACTGAGATTCAATTCAGAGCTCTTAAATGACAGCATTATCTTCTCACCTTAGTTTAAAATCCCCACATGGTGTTTCAAGGTCAGGAAAACTAAGGAACCCAGTGACGCAAGTTACAAAAGTACAAGATGGAACTATGCAGCCTTAGTGCCCAGGCCTCATACTCTCCCAGCCCTCACACAGGTTTTGGTGAAAGCTGACTTTGGGCCCTTCTCCTGCTTGAATCCACTGATACACCAGCTGGACCAAGACTACTATACATGCAGGTCAGAGTCACTGCAGTCTTAAAACTATGCATCTTTAGGAAGTAAGAAAAAGAATTAAAACAAAAAAAATCCATACAAAGAAAACACTTTGTCAAATTCACTAGAAGTTAAAAAGGAAAAGAAAAGAAAGACAGAGGTTTTTCGAATCCTCAAAAGAAAAAACTACAGAATTTCCTTTTAGGTTCTTAAGAACTTTATTTTGAACCAAAGTTTCTCCTTTTACTATCAATAAAATGAAAATCATAAAGGGAGAGAAATCTCAAATATCCCCTAACCCATAGTGTGTTTCATGAGGCGTGCCCCACGATGAGATAGATATGTACCCTGTGGCTCACCCAAGGTCTTGGATGAAAGGATTATGGTGTTTGGGGATTTTCTGAACACCTTGGCTCCTTGTGGTCCCAGCCTCTAAGCTGAGCCCTTTGTTAATGTTCCCCATGGCAGTGGGTTAAACTGAGCTGGAACAGAACTATTCCAGTAAATCCACATGGCTACTTTCCACAGGGCTCTGCTTATATAGCTAGTTCCCCACTTCCCCACATTGTTGCTTTCCCTCAAGTTACCCAATGATCCAGAATCAAGTTGGATAGCAGGGTGCTGAGGGCACCTGTGAAAATAAGCATGGTGCCTACTTCATGTCTGGGGTTTAAGAGAAATCAGGCAATGGCTCAAAAATAAATTTTATACATTCTCTTCCCCATATTATTTGAGCTTGATTTAGCCTCTATGCTCTCAGAGAAAATGTATTTACTTGATGAATACATAACTGTGATGATATTGTGAACCACTGATCATACACCATGGACAGATGTATGTGTATGAAGATTTGTCAACAAAAATATTTTTTAAAAAAAGAATCTAATGTTTTCTTGACTTAACAATAGGAAAGCCAGTAAAAGATGAGGACAAACAAAAGTCAAGGAGCTGCAGCAGCTGAGAGATGTCAGTGCAAAGTCAGTGGATCAGTGATTTAAAATAACATTTTAAAAATTAATTTTAGGGCGGGCCATGGTGGCTCAGCAGGAAGAGTTCTCACCTGCCACACCAGAGACCCAGGTTCGATTACCAGTACCTACCCATGCAAAAAAAAATTAATTTTAAATTAAAAATGTAATCTCCCTGGCAGCATAGGAGATGATTCCCAGGAATGAGTCTGGACTTGGCACCGTGGGATCAACAATTCCATCCTGACCAAAAGGGGGAAAAGAAGTATAACTAATAAAGTATCAGTGGCTGTGAGAGTTCAAATAGAGTCAAGAGGCTACTCTGGAGGTAACTCTTACACAAGCTTCAATTAGATATTGCTACCTACCATAACTTGCCAAACCCAACCAAAACCATCCAACCAATCCTAAACACCTACGGCAATATATAAGAGTCTACAAAGGTTCCATGCACTAGGGTAACTTTCCAGAAACCTACAACCTCCAGATGGGTCCCTGGACCATACAAGTCCTGAAACCTTAGAGGGCCCATCCTCTCCAGAGCATCAGTTAGTTCTATCTCCCTATCCCATATTAACGACAGCCCCTTCCAACATGAAAAAGTTAGAATGGCCACAGCCCAAATACCCCTAAAGAGTGGGATAGAAATATCAGAGGTGTTGGCGGAGTTATACAGAGAAGGTAAGGTTTTACAAACAAATATGATTGCTGAATCATTAAATTGATATTTCTTTTAGTTTCCAGTATCATAGAGCAGCTAGAAGTAAAAACCTAAAATTGTCAAATTGTAATCCATACCAAACATTGAAATCCGTTCTACAACTAATTGTTGTACTGTGTTTTGAAATTTATTGCTTTTTTGTATGTATGTTATTTTTCACAAAAAAGAAAAGTCAATTGTGATGATAAAAAAAAATTATTCCTTCTATTCTCCTATATTCTGGAGCAGCTAGAAGGAAAAATCTGAGAGGATCGTATGGTAGCCCATGACAAACTCTGGGATCTGTCCTGTAACTACTTGTTGAACAGTGCTTTGAAAATTACTGCTTTTTTATTTCTTTGCTTTGTATGTATGTTATATTATACAATTTAAAAAGTTAAAACAATTAAAACTGTAAATTGAACAAATTTAAATAAATAAATATATGTAAAAGTAACCAACCCAGCTTAGCCCAAGCAAGGCCTCTGAGCTCCAACTTGACCTTATCAGGTTCACACACACGGAGGGATTGAGCCCCAGCTGCTGGATCATCATAGTAATATTAGTCCTACCCATTTATCAAGCCCATCTATGCCAAGCACTGCTTGAAATGTTTTATCTGCTTTATATCATTTATAATCCCACATAACAATAACCTCTCACAATGACACCACAAAATAGGTGCTCTCATTATCCCATATCACAACTGAGGAAACCAAAGCTCCAACAGGTCAAACAAATTGCTCAAGGTCTCACAGCTAGAGAGAGCAGATATTCAACCAGAACTGCCTGACTCCAAAGCCCATGCTCTTTACCTCTGTTCCTCAGCCCTTCAAGAACAAGGACCATGCCTTGCTCTTTTCTGTGAAGCTGCCAATCAGCCACCATAGCAGAATGTCCATAATTTCCACTGAACTGAAATGACACCACCCAACCTGGCTTCAGTTCACATCAGTGAGAGCCCAGGTGAGTTTATAATTCCCACCTCCTGGCTCATGAAAATAAACAGGAGTGGTGGGGGGGAGAACAGAAGGCTTCCTGCATTCAAAAGCCTTGATCGAGTGGCCCCCAGATCCTTTGGTGGGGAAGACCCCTTTAGAATGGGACCAGGTTCCAACTTAAGCTGCACACAGAAAGCTGGTGGCATGGCTCCCCTGAAGGCCAAAGTGAAGTAATGACACAAGGAAGGTAGAAACACCCTCTCAACACCCCCACTGCAGGATTGGTCTAAGCCTATAAAGGCAGCAGAACTAAAGAGGGATAGACCTCAGGAGGCCATAACCCCAGCTCTGACCACTTATTGCCAGAGTCACCTTCCTTGACAGAAGCAGAAGTGTCGGGTTGCATGGAGGGAGACCTGAAAGGCCAATGGGGATGCAGTGGTGGCAGTAGAGGCCTAGGAAGTGCTCAGCAGATGCCTGATAGAGCAGCAAGGAGCACCAGGCCTTTTGCCCTAGCTGAGCCTGCCTTGAAACATCTCATGAATTCATTTGTGAAATTCTTTTGGCCTATGGTAGAATTTGGAACCAGGTCTCTAAATGATTGGTTGAGCCTAGAAGATGGCAACATTTTTAATAAAGTGAAAGATAAGAAAACTGAGTTTCCCCATCTGAGTTCACACATTCCACGAGATGCCTCCTGCACAGTCTCTCCATTCCATAGGGTTTCCCCACCTGCCTAAGCGTAAAAGTCACCCAGAGCACTCGTATGTTTTAAACATACAAATTACTGGATCCCCCCACCCCCCTCACTCTGCATTTACTGAATCTGAGTCTCAAGGGTCCTAGTCATGTATATTTCTAGTGCTGCAGGTTGTTTTACAAGCAGACAAGTTAGGAAACACAGCAATAGCGCAGGCCCTTTTTGCAATGGTCTTTCTTCCTGAGGCAAGAGACACACCAATGTGGCAATTTCAAACACTATTCCCAAGCTTGAATGAATGTTTAGTGGTTTCAGATCAAATAAAATACAATGGGAACATTATCTTTGAGAGAAGGATAGGGATTAAATTAAAATGGGCTGTTTTGTAAATTATTTTTAAAAGCTTAATGATTTTGAATAAAACTGCCAGCATAGCAGAAACTAGAGGCTTGGTCCCCTGCATCAAACATGCTAATAAATGTGCTAATAGAGAAAGCGTTACTTGGAATTCAAATAATGGTAAAAGAGTAGGCTTGCTTGAGACTGGATTATATTTTTAGAAACTGTACTTTTTTTTAGGAACTTCAAAGCTGAAAGTAGGAAATGTAAATGAATCCCATGAGTAAACAACTGAGAAGGGTACTGATCCCAGCCCACCTTGCTGAGATTGCATTATGCAGACCTGGCTGGATGGCAGATACGGGTCACCTCTCATTAGTTCTACTGAGGCCCACGCAGAGGACGGAATGGGGGCGTGGCCAAACATGGACTTTGGAATCAGGCAGACCTGGGCAGGTTCAAGTTTTGCTTTCACTGCTGTGTGTCCTTGGGCAAGTAATTTTAAACTCTCTGAGTCATAATTTCATCACCTGTTATACAGGGCAATAATACAACCTCATTCTTAGGGTTGTCATGAGTATGAAATGAGTAAAGTTAGCCCGTACCTACTCAGTCAATGCTCCAGAAGTCTTAGGCAGTTTTATTACTATTTTTATTGTGAAGTCTTGGTACCCTACTTTTTCATTGGCATTGGCCTTCCCTTGTCGCTCACTGCTAAAACATTTTCTATTTCTGGTTTCTACATTTGCTTGCTGCATACCTGACATCTGGATTCTCACCCAGAGTAAGTAACATCATCCACTTCAGCATCACAGCTTTTAAAAAAATCTGTATCCAGACAATAGTTCATCTAAATTTTCCCCACAATAAATAAGTGTTCCTGAAGGGAAATGACCTGAATCATCCTTCATTTTAACTGTGCTATGTGTACTGTAAACATAGTGCCTGCTTTAGCCAAGTCTTACTTTTCCTTGAAACCCTCCTGTGGGAGGCCTTTCTCCCCAGTGGACGAAACCCATAGTGGGGTCACACTTCACCGACCCCTTAGACTCAGCATTCATTCATACAATCAAAAGATATTTATCAAACATCTCATATATACTCAGCACCAACACTGTTTTTGTCTCCTCATCTGTCACTTTTCTTTTTTAAATTATTGTTCATATTCCCTCTCTACACTAGATTGCAAATATATCCCCATTAGGGACCATACTTAATCCTTCCCTAAATCCCCAGTGCTCTGCAACTGCTTTATACACAGAAGAGCCCCTCAAAAAAAGTTTTCTATCTATCATGATGCCGATCCTTATTCACATGTGAAAATTCCCCTCAAAGTAGAGAAGATACAGTGCAAAAGCACCTTACTTGGGCTTGCTTGGTGTATGACCTTGGGCAAGTCACTTTACTCACAAAGATCCCCTCAAATCCTAAGAGTCTTTGGATTTAGATGTGACTCAGTACCTCTAAAGTTCGGTTACTTCCTCCTAGGCCTCAAAATTTCCACTAAGGATAACTCTCTCTGGGTAGCACATCGTAGAGGAAAGACCAGGAACAAAAAGATCTGCATATGCATCATGGAATGGTGTCTGTACTTTCCCTGTGAAGTCATGTATTCCGTTCTATTTCACTTTAAAATTGGAAAATATTCTACTAATAAATT
>PVIY010048209.1:0-17448 GCA_004026745.1 Myrmecophaga tridactyla | reverse complement strand
ATATCTTTTCCAACTCAGAAAGGCCTATCCACATAGCTCTTCCCCAAACATCTTTGACACCAATCTTCCAATCATGCTCTTTCCAAGTCCCTGACCATCCAGCCAAATTATTAGCAACAGTTCATGAGTCAGTACACAAACACACTCCTGCCTGTTCTGCTTCCAAGCAAAATGAGCAACCAGGTACACTGAAGTTCCATCTGCTGGTAAGATTTCCTGTCACCAGTGTCCTTTAGGGACATCTCTGAAAGGGGTTGCAGTGATACAGCTATCCACCTTCAGTTGGTACCTGCATATCATGAAGAACCATCTGTAAGCCAGGACTAACATTTCTCTTCCTGAGTCAACTCACTGTATGGAACTCCCCAAGAGACCATAGCTCTAGGTTTGGAAAGAGAAGTAATATGCCAAGAGAGAGGACCATGGGCATTTGGATCATTTCCCCATGTAACTTACTTTGCCTTTAAGTCCTGCTCTGGCTCTATATATGATGGAGTTCTGCTGTACACACCTAAACTTCTGGCTTGGTGGTCAGAAAATATCTAGCTCCTGATAGGCAACTCAGGTCTTATGGTAACTCTGGGGCCTATGGTTAAGCATTCAATCTCTACTGAGACCCAGTAACAGGCCAAAAGCTGTTTTTCAAAAGAAGAGTAAATATCTGTAGAGGATGGCAAGGCCATTCTCCAAAATCCTAAGGATCTACATTGCACCTCTCCTATAGGGGCTTGTCAAAAGCTTCAAACACCTCTACTAGCCACTGTCACATTCAGCACCATTAGATCTGCTGGGTCATAGGGTCAAAGTGGCAGAGCAACCTGTACAGCATCCTGGACCTGTTTAAGAGCCTCCTATTTTTTAGTCTCCTACACAAAAAAAGCTGCTTTTCTGATCACCCTGTTAATGGGCTAGAGTAGCACACCCAAATGAGGGATATGCTACCTCCAAAACCCAAAAAGACCAACTAGGCATTATGTCTCCTTTTTGGTCATAAGACATGTCAAATACAACAGCTTATTCTTCACCTTAGAAAGGATATATTGACATGCCCCACACCACTGGACACCTAAAAATTTCAAAGGTGGAAGTCCCTTGAATTTTTGTTGAATTTATTTCCTATCCTCTGACACACAAAGGCCTTATCTGTTAGGCTAGAATAGTTGCTATTTCTTATTCACTATGGCCATTAAATATGCTATCGGTATAATGAACCAATGCAATGTCTTTTTAGAGGGAGAAATGATCAAGGTCCCTGATGACAAGACAGAGCTGGAAAATTGATATATCCCTAAGGTAGGACAATGAAAGTATAGTGCTGGTATGCTGGTTTGAAAGGATATATGGGCCTAGAAAAGCCATATTTTAATCGAAATCACACTTCATAAAGGAAGAATAATCCCTATTAAATACTGTATGCTTGAAACTGTAGTTGGATCATCTCCCTGGATGATGTGATTTAGTCAAGAGTGGTTGTTAAACTGGATTAGGTGATGACATATCTCCACCCATTTGGGTTGGCCTTGGTTGGTTTTTGGAGTCCTATATAGGAGGAAACATTTTGGAAAATGAGAGATTCAGAGAGAACAGAACAACATAGCTACAAAAAGCAGAGTCCACCAGCCAGTGACCTTTGAAGAGGAAGAAGAAAAGTGCCTCCCAGGGAGCTTCATGAAACAGGAAGCCAGGAGAAGAAGCTAGGAGATGATGCCATGTTCACCATGTGCCCTTCCAGATGAGAGAGGAATGCTGACTGTGTTAGCCATGTGCCTTTCCAGATGAGAGAGAAACCCTGAACTTCATCAGCCTTCTTGAATCAAGGTATCTTTTCTGGGATACCTTAGACTGAACATTTCTATAGACTTGTTTTAATTGGGACATTTTCTCAGCCTTAGAACTGTAAACTAGCAGCTCATTAAATTCCTCTTTTTAAAAGCCATTCTGATTCTGGTATATTGCATTCCAGAAGCTAGCAAACTAGAGCAGCTGGCCTTGCCAGCTAAAAGCAAACTTTTCTGGTCACCTTACTAACAGCTTGAGAAAAAAATATTTTCCAGGACAATAACTGCATATCAGTTACCATGTGATGTGTTGATTTGCACAAGCAATGATACCATATCAAAAACAGCAGCTGCAATTGGAGTCACCACCTGGGTGAGTTTATAATCATCCACTGTGATCTTCTAAGACCCATCAGTTTTTTGCACAAGCAAAATACAAGAGTTGAATGTGGATGTTGTGCAAATCACCACCCCAGAATCTTTCAAGTGCTTTAGAGAGGCACTAATCTCTGCAACTCCTTCAGGAATCCAGTATTGCTTCTGATTTACTCCTTTGGCAGGTAGAGGGAGTTCTAGTGGTTTCTACATGGCCTTTCCTACCATAATAGGCCTCATTCCAGAGTCAGAGAGCCAATGTGGGGATTCTGCTTGTTGTCTAATATGTTTGTTCCAATTATGCATTCTGAAACTTGAACATGACCACTGAATGGGTCTGAGGACCCACTGGACCCACTGTTAGATGGGCCTGAGCTACAACTCCACTGATTCCCTGACTTCCATAAGCTGCCATTCTAACTAGTGGGCCAGGGTCATGCTTTCAGTCTCCTGGAATTAATACCACTTATGAACCAATGTTTAACAATCCTTGAAATATCTGATTATTTGTCTCTCTCCAATGGACAGTTACCTTGTTCAAAGGCTGTAGGTTTCCTTGGGGAAGACTTGAATGAAGATTATCATATAAATTATGACAGCTTAACAGGGTTCTTCCCCAAAGGGACCTGGACTTCCCCTCCTTGAAGGGGTTCTGGGTCCATAGACTGTCTCATGTCTGGGAAAAGATTAAGGGACTATGACTATTTGTTTTTTTACTTAAGTTAGACTTCTGTTCACTCACCCTTGAGCTCTTCTGATTCTACAACTCAAACAGGAATATTGTAGATTCCCATCTACTGTTCTTCTAGGTACCCCATGATCTAGTAGCCAACACCATAGGTCTCTGAGTATTTTGACTCCTGATTTGAGTTTGCTGTCCATTATAATAATCATTCCATCCTTTTCTTTCAATTAAGTGCTGCCATCTGGCTTCTGCCAACTCAGTATCTGATCATCCTTATCACATTCAAGGATTCCAGTTCAGTGTCCCACAGTAATATCTGAACTACAAAAAGGGCTACTACAGAGCTCTTCAGGTATGACAGAGCTAGACTCAAATATATTTCTCACAATTTCAGTAAAAGTTGTGTCCTCTGGACATTCCAGGGATGTGTGAGCAGGCCTTCTGTGATAAATCCACTCTAACATTACAATCTCTCTAAGCCTTTGGATCCCCTCAGCTACATTATAGCAGGGAACATCTGGCATTTTAACCTCAGGTAATGCCAGCCATCTTTTGATCCATGTTTCCAACTGCCCAAACAAGCTGTTAATGCCCCTTCTAACCCCTCATGGTACAACATTGATTGCAGAATCTTGCTTAGTGGGCCAATGTCAATAAATTCATCTTGATACACCTTTCACCATTTCAATGGTGAAATTCCTTTCACCATTATCCCACATCCTTACTACCCATTCCCACACAAATTGCTCTGATTTATGTCTATGTAAATAGGAAAACTCATACAGTTCTTTTGGAGTATAGTGTATCTCCTCATGGGTTATACTTTGTACTCACCTTTTTGGCACCTGTTCAGACTTTAGTTAAGGATCTAGAAGTAAAGAAGGGTGGTGGAGGTAATCATGGAAATAATTGGAAGTATTTTTAAGCCAATTACATCAGGGCATTCTTTTGCAGTTTTATCTGGTGAAATGGGGTTAATTGCTCCAGAAGAAGGAGCAATGGCTGTTTCTCCATGGGGGGTAGTTATATGCCTCCCAGGCATTGAAGTGTTAATCTCTTTAGGTGGAGGTTGAACAACTGAGTCCTTGGGGACTGGAGGTTAGGAAGACATTTCCTCAAGGCAGGTTGGACCTTGGGTCACTCCTTCCTCACGGTAGGCTAGAGGTGGGGTGGCTATGTCCTTAGGGCAGGACATGTTTATTTAGAAAAGATTTAGCACAATCTAGTGCTTCTTGTCTTCATAGTTGTCATTATCAATCCATATGTCCCCATGCCATTTTTCAGGATCCCACTCCTTTCTAATAAATGCCCTCAGTTTAACAGCTGACATACTGTAGATATGAGATTTCTGCTTACATTGTAAATCTGCTACTGTAACAGTGAGACTCTGGGCCTGATTTTCAGAGATCTCAAGTCTGCATGCAGCTACAGGAAATAAGATTTTCCTTCAGGGCACTCATACAAACTTTTACATCTTTCATATGGTGCTTAAGCCACAAATATGAAGCCTTCAGCTCATCCTTTTCTTTCATAATTGCATACAGTCTATCTAGGAGCAACTGCCAGCATCATTTTACCTTTCAACTCCTCAAAACTCTGTTAAAGTGTCAAAAACACTCTCACTGAGAACCTTTCCTCATATAATTGTACACTTACTAGTCAAATGGTGATATTTTGTTTATCTCTGTTGCCAAATGATGGCATGGATTATCAGTGCCATCTTAATTACTGGAAACAGAATTATTAGTGACTTTGAGTCTAATCAGAGTAGAAAACTAATTAAGGGAAACCTTTTTTTAAGATTGTTTCTCAAGAACCACCTCACTCTCAGTACCAAGCTGTGTTAGTAATGGTTCTCTCAAGAAACAGAACCAACAGGAGATGTCTATAAATATGAGATTTATAAAAGAGTCTCAGGCAATTGTGGGAAGTTAAGAGTCCAATATCCTAGGGCATACCACACGTTGGCAGCTCCAATGAATGTCCTCAATAAACTCCTAAGAGAGGCTGTGGCTGGTTGAAGTGGAAAGAGGAATTTACTCTTCTGAATTCTCCTTAAAAACTTTTTGGAGATTAAATTAAGCATCATTCTTTTTTTAAACAGAAGACACTCCCCTTAGGGATAGCAGATGTAATCACTCATGGATGCAACCAATGCGCTCATGATTTAAATCCATGAAATGTCCTCACAGCAGGTGGTGTGAGGCATGAAGAAAGACACAAAGAATCTCCTCATACAAAAGAGTTTTCTAACTGTTCATTCTACACCCAATAGAAATGCCCTTCTTGCACTAGTTTTCCCACTCTATATTGAATCTATGGTCATTATTACTGTTATATATATTTTTCTTATTATGTTTGAGTTATCTACAGTTAAATTCATGACTTGTTAATTGTTTTTCATCATGAATGGAATGAGTGAAATTCATGGCTAATTCTATTAATCTTTCCATCTCCTTTCAAAATAAGAAAAGTGTTGACAACCTACATGAAATTATTCACTAGGCAATTCAATTATGCAAATAATATTAATAAGCAATATAATTATATATCATTGTTTAATTATATTTATTACTGTTTTACTTTAGCTTTTTGATTTAATTTAACTGCATAACAATTGCTACCTTATGCATGTCAAATATATTGCCAAGAACAAAGTAAAGAAATAAAATATTTCATTCAACAGCAGTATGTGAGTTGATAATTTCACTCATAGTATATTAATCTGTGAGGAATGTTTCTCCTCACTTGATTGTTGTATGTCACATATTAAAGAAAACTTGAGTGTGACAGGGAATCTCAGTTCTTTTAAGGACTTCCTTTTGAGTTGACTCCACCACTGTTATGTAGCCTGTTGATTCCTTATGGGCTGAAGGGATTTGGGAGATTTTCAGAATTTCAATGTTGCTCTTTTTTAGGAGAAAATTTCTAGGAAAAGATACAAAGATTTGAGAGTCTTTGGAATCATAAAGCTTTGGAATGAAAAAACCTGGAATGGTACCATATGATGACTCTGGATTTTCTGGTAAATGCTTCTCATTTATTCTACATTTACCTTTTAATGGAATGTAGAATTATTTTGGCTTTCAGCAGAGGTATTTTAAATGTGATTGGTTTCAGGAAATGAAGGAATGGAACAGTTACATTAAACCTGTATGTCAGTTCCTTTCATCTGCTGTAGTTTCAAAATTGAAGCTATGAGATGGGGATCAGAGCTGGCTTCAATTAAGTGTAACTCTTGAGATGAAATTAACTGAAGAACTGAAATTAACAGGACTATATTATGTATAAAGAGAATAGATTTTATTAAACATTGAAAATGTAGGAATAAATATAGTTTTATTTATTGATCTATGAATAAATAATCTTTGAGTAACTTAGAATAATACCTCTGAGTTCTGAGGTCTACTTTATGATAAAAAATGGACATGTTAACCCTTTGTTATATCTTACTTATAAATTAGTGTAGGGTTGGGTTAAGAAGAAGGAATGAGTGTAAACAGCCTGAAAGAGTGCTTTATGCTATCTTTGGAAATGAAATGGTCCTTCATTTGGGTATTTCAAATAGTAAATTTGTCATTTTATTTCATTCATATATTGTTCAACTACTATTGAGCCGTCACTGTGCCAGGTACTTCTGAAAATCTGGTGAACACAAGAGAAGTAATCCATCCCTCATGGAACTTATCTAAAAGGATAGTGGTCCAGGCAGAATTGTAAATAGGGATATTAATAATTCAATATTGAAGAATTAAGAGAATGTATAAATCTCAAGGAAACTGATCAATATCTGCAGGGAGAACTGCCCACTTGCAAGATAAAGTTATGCACTTTAAATTAGCACATTTTAAAGCCATGACTCTGTAGTTCTTATTTTCTCCAATCTTCTTCTCATCTTCACCTCCCCCCCACCACACACACTCTAAGATCCTATAAAGATGAGCATTTTCAAGGCTATTCCACTGAGACTACATGATTCCTGTCTGCCTTGCAATTTGTAAGGAAAAATTTTCTGTCCTTGTTTAATATTCTTTGTTAATCCCAGGTCTCTGAAACCATTGTTTTTTCCAAAATCTTTTTTGAGGAAGACTATCCTCCTGCCTTGTTTATTTTTTCACAGACTTTAGAAAATGTTTTGTCCATTGAGCCCTTTCACTTTTGCTGTGGTCTTATTTTGTGATGACTGTTCATCACTGCCAGGAGCAAGGAACCAATAGATGTAGCCATGTGTGTTCCATGTAGGAGAGGAAACCCAGATGCCAGAGGCCTTTCTTCAGCATCAAGGTATCTTGAAGTATCCCTACTTCATGATGCCCTAATTTGGACATTTTCATGGCCTTAGAACTATAAATTTGTAGCCTAATAAATCCACTTTGTAAAAGCCAACCCATTTCTGGTATATTGCATTCTGAGAGTTTTAGCAAACCAAATCATGTGTGTGTGTATGTGTGTGTGTGCACATGCATAACATTTTAAAATGTTTTTATTATGAAAAGATAAAATATTTATTATGAAGTAATGAAATATTATTTTATTATATAAATAATATTTTATATATTATAAATAACCAATCATATATATATACCTATAGCCATAAATTTCAAAACTACATTTTAACAAGTAGTTACAGTACAGATTTCAAAGTTTGGATGGGTTATAGTTACACAGTTCAAGTGTTTCCTTTTGGGTGCTCCAAGTCATTGGAGACTAAAAGATACATTAATATAATGATTCAGCAGCCATAATCATTTGTTAAACCCCATCTTCCCTGTTACAGCTCTTCCTTCTCCTTTGATATTTCTCCCAACCTTTATGGATATTTCAGCTATGCCCATTCTAACTTTTTCATGTTGAAAAGAGTTATCAACAATATAGGATGGGGAATAGAACTAGCTGATGTTCTTGGAGAGACTGGCCTCTCTGGGTTTCCAGATTTATCTGGTTTGAAAACCATCTGGAGATTATAAATTTCTGGAAAATAAACTTAGTGTATGAAACTTTTGTAGAATCTCAGATAGTGCCCTAGGTTTTCTTTAGGGTTAATGGGAATAGTTTTGGTTGGGGTTTGGCAAACTATGGCAATTAGCAATATCTAGCTGAAGCTTGGGAAAAGAGTAACCTCCAAAGTAGCCTCTCAGCTCTATTTGAACTCTCTTAGCCACTGATACTTTATTTTGCTACATTTCTTTTCCCCATTTTGGTCTGGAAGGTGTTATATATATATATCACATTTTGTTTATCTATTAATCCATTGTTGGACACCGTGCTAGTTTGAACCTGTTATATACCCATGAAAAGCCATGTTCTCTTCCTAATTCATCTTGTGGGATCAGACCTATTGTTCAGGGCAGAAACCTTTGATTAGATTGTTTAGAGGGAGACATTTCAGAGAAGAAACAAAAGTAATCAATAAGCAGTTGAAACAATATTCAATATCATTATTTAAGTGAAAGATTTTTCACCTATCAGACTGGAAAATTTTTTGAAAATGCATAGTATCTAGTGTTGGTATAGTGAAGAGAAGAACACTTTTCTATATTATTTTGCCACTTTTAAAATAGAAATTATAGATTTACAGAAAAATCATGCAGAAAGTACGGAGTTCTTATATACCTCATATTTCCTCCTCACATACACAAATGTCCTTATTGTTAACACTTTGCATTAAAGTGATGTTTTAGTTACATTTGACACAATTATTATAATACTATTAATTGTAGTTCATATTTTACCTTAGGGTTCACTGTGTTATACAGTTACGTGTGTGTGTGTGTTTTTTTATTCTGGTTACATGCATAACCTAAAATTTCACCCTTTAATCACTTGCAGATATAAAATTCTCTGGTGCTAATTGCATTCACAGTGTTGATACACCTTTTTGGTGGGCAGTTTGTGTACCATCTACCATAATGCAAGATGCACATGTATCATTTGGCTTTGGCCTAAGGCTAACAGAAAAGACAGCAAGAATACCACAGCAAGGCCAGAGGTAAATAATTTGGGGGGGAGATAAGAGACTAGTGGACATTTTGATTTGATATTTGGTGACGGTATGTTTATCAGTTCTTTGTCTTTTTGGACCAATGAAAAATTCTCTAAAATTGAGAGTGGTGCTGATTGCACAACCAAGTAAGGACACTGTAAGATGTGGTTTGTTTATTTTGGATATTATCCATGATGCCCAGTGAATGGAGGGGGCAGAAAGGTGCAATGACTGAGAAATGATGGAACACTGTGCAGCTACATAAAGAAATGCCATTGTGAGGCATGCAACAAATTGAATGAACATTTGGGGACAATGTGTTTTGCAAAATGATCCAGAGACAAAAGAATATGCTATAGTCTCTTTCAGAAAATAATTTTAAGAAAATTGGAGCCTAGATTTTAAGCTCTTATGGCAGCCATACTTACTTTGAAATTGTAAGTGTATTTCTAGACATCTCAGACAATGGTGGGCTGATAATTTAAAAATATTGGTAAAGTCCCTTGAGAGGCTGGAGAAAAAAATGGAAATATTAAATTTTCCCACCTGGGACACCCCTGGTACATTCTCAAACATTAGGGGCTTATCTGGCCTAAGAACCATCTGGAGTTTACATATGTTTCAGGAAAGCAAACTTAATACATGAAACATGAATACAGTTTCAGTTAGAGCCCTAGGTGTTCTTTAGGGTTAGCTGGAATGATGTTAGTTGGGGTATGAAAAACCATGTTGATTAGCAATATCTAGCTGAAGTTTGTATAAGCGTAGCTCCAGAATAGCCTCTTGACTCCAATTGATCTCTCTTAGCTGCTGGTACTGTTTTGGTTTCCTAACGTTACTGGGATGCAATATACCAGAAATAGGGTGACCTTTAAAAAGGGAATTTATTAAGTTACAAGTTCACAGTTCTAAGGCCATAAAAATGTCCAAAGTAAGGCATCCAGATGGAGATACTTTGACTCAAGTAAGGCCAATGTCTGTCACATGGGAAGGCATGTGGCTGGCATCTGTTTGTCCTTGTTCCTGGTTCTATTGCTTCCAGCTTCTGTTGCTGGTGGTTTCCTCTCTAAGCATCTGTGGGCCTTCACTTGGTTCCTCCAGGACACAACTCTGGGTTCTGATGTGCTTAGCATCTCATGGGAAGTTATGCAGCAATGTCTGTGGGACTCTGCATCACTAAACATCCATGTCTAGGCATCTGTTCTTTTTGTTGGCACTCCAAGCATCTCCAAAATTCTGTATCTACATCAGATTTGAGCCTCTGGCATCTCCTGGGGTAACCTCTGCATCTACATCTGCATCTGCATCTGAGGTTTCACCAAAATCTTTCCTCTTTTAAAGGATTCTAATAAACTAATGGATCCACCTTCATTGGTGGAATCATAGCTTTTAATCAAAAGCCCACACCCATACTTGGGTATGTCACATGGAAGTAATTTAAACAAAAGTTCACACCCCAAATTGAATGGTTCAATCTCCATGGAAACAATTTCATCAAAGGTTCCCACCATAAGCAATAGGTCTGGCACCACAAGATTGGATTAGGATTAAGACATGGCTTTTCTGGGGTACCTAATATTTTCAAATAGGTATGAATACCTTATTTTGTTACATTTCTTTTCCTCTTTTTAGTGCAGAAGGCATTGTTGATGAAAGGCCCTAGTACACTGGGAACAGGATCAAAGGAGAAGGAGTTATAACAGAGAAGATAGGATTTAACCAAAAAGTATGACTGCTGAATCACTAGAATGCCCATTTATAAGGATGTCTTTTTCTTATCATTTTGTTGGAATTTGTTGTATATTAGGAGTATAAACATATTTTCTATTGCATAGTATGCAAATATTTTCTCCTAGTCATTTGCTTTTAAATTTTGTTCATGGAAGACAACATTTTAAATTGGAAGTTCTCTTACTTTAATTTAACCTTAGGTTCCAATTTTATTAGTTTTGGAGGGTTGACTGTGGTCATCTTCACTTCTTGACTCAATCAGACTGACTTAAAAAGTCTGTGACAGAGGCTATTTTAAAAGACTTGCGATGCTTAGGTGTAGCTGGAAGACATTTGAATCTTATGATAATTACTATACTAATTAATACATTGCAAATATTTTATTTACAAAGACACAAACTCTGGGAGAGAATATATATTGTGGAAATTGAATATAGAGTCACTGAGAACCTCTAAGAATAATTGTGCTTTCTTTAATGTATAAAGAACATTATACATTATAACATATAACATTGTTATTGGGTTATCATAAAAAACAGTGGAATATGGGATGCAGCACTATTTGATGCCTCTTTCAAACAATCTTAAGACAAGTTCATCCATCAAGTCTTCCAGGGACTTTTTCATACACCAGACATCGTTTTTTGAATTGTGGTAGTTGTAAGTACATGGAATCTGTTAAAAGAAGAAACAGCAAAATCATTTTATTGCTAATAGTAATAAAGTATAGCTATTGTTTTTTGGCTTTTCAAGTGGTTCTGTCTCTTAATCATGTTTCTAAAATGTGTTAAAATTTCAAAACTGAGATAAAATAATTATGACTTCAAAATTTTAACATTAATGCACCTGTAACTAATGACCCAGTATAAAATTATTAAATACATATTTTTGTAGCTCATGCTGTGTATAAATACTTAAATCTCTCTGGATTTCAATTTACACTGCTGTGAATGAAGAAGTTATACTATGTGAGTTCTAAGGCACCTTCTAATTCTAATATTATTGAGTAACATAATTCAAAATGGATTGGAAGGCTGCTCAGGCAGGGCTTCCTCATTCCTGAAGTTTCAGTAAGTCCTCATTAACTAGAACACAAAGTAGAGGTTCACCCTGGCTCACTTAAAAAGAAAAAAACAAACGCGTTTTTCCTGAGAAACCTTCCCACACATACAGTCCCTACACAGTGCACAATCAGTGGCCCACAACATCGCCACATAGTTCTGTGTTCATCACCAGGTGCATTTTTAGAACATCTGCATCATTTTAGAAAAAGAAATAAAATGAAAAAAGAAAAAAAACTTGTACATCCTATACACCTTATCCCTCCATCTCATTTCAAGCTACCCAATTCTTTTTACCTTTTAGCCCTCCCTATTATTTATATATTTTTTAGTCCTTATTTTCTAATCATCTGTCTATACCCTGAATAAAAGGAGCATTGGACACAAGGTTTCCATGATCACACAGTCACACTGTAAAAGCTGTATTTTATACAATCATCTTCAAGAATCAAGGCTACTGGAACACAGGTCTACAGTTTCAGGTGCTTCCCTCCAGCCACTCCAATACACCATAAACCAAAAAGGGATATCTATATAATGTATAAGAATAACCTCCAGGAGAACCTCTTGAATCTGTTTGAAATCTCTCAGCCACTGAAACTTTATTTTGTCTCATTTCTCTCTTCTGCCTTTTGGTAAAGGAGGCTTTCTCAATCCCATGATGTCACCCTGGCTGATTTTCAGCCTAAAACAAAGGCTTATTGCCTGGCCTCTGGGTACCTTTGGAAGAAATCTATGTGATGAGAGTGCATACAATTCTGTTAGTTTCTTTTCTTTCTTTTTTTTAGTTTGCTTTCCCTATTCTTGACTGTGGCTTTCTTTCACTTGTCTTTGGCTATTCTTATTATCACAACATATATACATATATATACTTTATAATCTACAGGAGATCATATTCATGAAGGACATATTTCTTTTAATTGAGGGGCTATGTGTTTAAGAATCTATAAATTCTTATCTTGAAGTTGGCCATGAACTCCAATTTAGGAATATGTTTACATACATTAATAATCAGATTCAATACAAGGAACATTAATGATATGATCCTGGGCCCTCACTCTGAAGCCATGACAGAGAACGTGGACTGGCACCAGTAGTGTGCTGGTAAATGTTCAACAATCAGCTCTTGGGGGGATTGGGAGGAAGGCCTGATTTGCAGCATTTGCCAAATTCTGTGGCAGCAATTTCAAGCTGCCAATATGATGGCTTGCCACTGCCAATTCCAAAAATTCTTAAATTTCTTTTACTATATCTGCCAAGAGGCATTCCCATGAAATAAATTTATCCTTTGAACTTACTTATTAAGAAGGTATCTGTATATTATTAAACTATAAAGTAATCACAATTCACAAATTAATTAATACCAAATGCCCTTAGTAGATTCACAGATGTAACCACTCTTTCTTTTTTTATGAAGCTTTTTCTGATTAATTCATTTGTGGTAACTACATGTTCAAATTTCTTGGTTTTTAAATTACTGTATTTGGAAAAAAATAAAGTATATAACAGGAATAAAAGAAATACATTTAAAAATATCCCTATTGAGATATCTTCATGCATCATACAGTCCATCCAAAGTATAAAATCAATGGCTCAAAATATCATCACATAGTTGTGCATTCATCACCACAATCATTTTTTTCTGCCTTGTACATTATACTTTAGGTGTTTATTTATTTATTTTATCTTGGAGTTTTTTAAAATTTAATATTTTTATTATAAACAATGGACAGACATACAAACATTCTTGGCATGCAAACATTCTTGACATGGTAAAAGCTCTCTTGAAGAGACCTCTGTATTTCAGAGGGTATGACAAAAATTTTGGATGGTGGCAAAGGTAGTACAGCATTGTAGATGTAATCAACATGACTGAATTGGTATTTGAATGTGGTTAAAAGGGGAAATTTTGGTTTATGAATGTTAATAAAATTTAAAAAACCTAATGTTGTACAACACAAACAGTGAACCCTAATGAAAATTACAGGCTATAGTTAATAATATGATCATAACAACATTCTTTCATCAATTTTTATAAGGTTACCACCACACTAATGCAATGAGTTATTGGGAAAACTTTGTGTGGGGGAATGTGTAATGGGAACTCTGTACTTTCTGCATGATTTTTCTGTAAACCTACAGAAAACCTACAAGTTTACAAGTTTTCTAATAAAAAAAATTCTGTACATTTTACCATAGTGGATAAAGATTCATTATAAATAAATGGAAGGAGAAAATGATAAACAGACCCCACAATTCAGTTAAACTAGAAATAGCAAAAGTTCAAAATGAAAAAGTTATTGAAAAAATTCCTCTCTTGGTTCAAAGAAGAAATTAAAATAACAATACCAAATTGGGGGGGGGGAAGAAAATTAGAACACTATATTAAAAAATGGTGTTGAGAGCTTCAGCTTTCATTCCACAGCATTTAGTATAAGCAATTTTAAGCTTCTTGTTTTGTTCATTTTCCCTGGGTAAGCCTGTTTCTTAATTCTTAATTCTTACTCATGATGTTGCGGAATTTATCCTGAACCCTGGTGTATAGTAGGTGATAATCCTGAAGGGACTCACCAAATATGATCGTGGAAGACACATTAGTCTGAAATGTCCTAGATTTGGATGCTTATAGAGGTCAATTGATGAAATCAGTAGAAAAGAAGGCTAAAAAATTTTTTTCAAAGCACTTTTAGTAATTATTTCTGGCGAGAAAATCTAATAATTGCAAGAGTTATATGCTGTTTCAAGCAAGTTTTAAAAACAATATAAAAGGTTGTTATATTGCAGAAATCACAAATAATATATACCTACAGGAGGAATGAAAATTATTTTGAGGTTATGTCAATGTCTTTGAATAAATTTTCTGGGGTCCAACAATATGAATTCAGGACATGTTAAATCTTAACCTATTTGGAATAATGGTGTTCTATGGAAACCCCAGTAAAGTCGAAAGTTACCATAGTGATAGTGAAGATATGGACACCAAAGACCCATGTTTGTTTGATAAAATAGTTTTATGGAATGTAAGAGTGGACAGATGCAATATTTCTGAACTGATATTTTATATAATGTGATTAAAAACATGTATTTGTAACTAAATGAATCAAAAAGTAAGTAGATATTTGACTATTCTGTTTATGCAAGTTAAAGTGTTCAAATTTGTTACAAAACTATTTCTGGGATCTTCTCTTGGAGATAATGGGGAGGTTATGTTTTCTTTTGGAGTGCCTTATATTCAAGAATACATAGTAATAAACATTCTTAATTTGCTTCAGAGTATAAAAGAAATGGAATTTTCATCCATTTCATTTTATGATGCTGGTATAACCTTTAGGCCAAAATTTGACACAAATAAAGAATACAACATACCAATTTCATTATCAAGGTATGTTTGAAAATCATAAATAAAGATTAGCAATGATATTCATCATCATGTTAAAAGAATCATCCCTTCAAGCTCTATGAGATTTATTATAGAAATGCAAAGTTTTTATTTAAAAATAAAACAAGAGGAAAGTTCTATTTTTAAAAAGAAAAGAATATGTTTTTGAGGTGTGTCATGCCTCTCAAATGGAGTAAGAGGTTCAAAATGCCAAATGCAAATATACTGATTAATCATTATTTCACAGAAATATACACTCATTCTCAGACTATTCAATTAAGCAGAAAGTGATGTGAGGCAGAAAGCAGCATAGAAGACATGAGGAAAGTCAGCTACTTTTTATTACATACGAAGTTAAAGAGGAAATGGCGAAACTTCAAAACTAACATTGCTAAAACCAATATCAAAAGGACACAGTCTAAAATCATGCTAAAAAAAGTGTTATCTGGTTTAACTAAACATACATCTTTTTTGCAACTCCATGATTGACAAGAGTGTTTCTGTGACACATGTGAGGCACCAAAGGTGATGTGATTATAATTTGTCTTAAAATATACAGATAGACCTATGTACTTTGGAAGAAAAAATACAGTCATAACTATAATAAATAGTTTACTGCTTTGCCATAGGTTCCTGAGCACCTACAAGCTTCAGCACATACAAAGAATTTCAATCCTTTGCATGCTCTTAAAAAGAACCACATTAAACAAAATCAAGTCATGAGAAACACTGATTTTATCCAAATAGATCATTTTTACTGTGGGGCAGTATTTGAAATCTCATTTTAAATGGGTTGTGGCATGGAAGGGTTGAAAGCAGATGGCCTCCGCTCTGAGCCTGAGCCAGCATGGGGTGGTCTGGCCCTCCCACTCCTCCAGGAGCCTGCTGACTTCCAGCCCTGGGAAAAGCCAGGTCTCTTGTCAAACCCTGAAAGCTTTCTGCTGTCACTTTTGCACAGAGAGGAGTAGAGCATAGAAACTTGCAAAATCGATTCTGAAAAGGCAGGAAGGGAAAATAGGGCCCTCAGACAGAAGCCACCCATTAGTCATGCTTGGTCCCACCTGGGGTAGGCATCCAGTGACCCCCTACTGCCCTAATTTTCCTGACCAATACTTAGGGTTGCTTCCATAAAGATGGTATTTCCTACTAGGGAGGGCAGTGACACCAAAGATGACTCAGATTTGATATTTTCAGATTATTACTGAATACTGTAAGACATCTTCTCTCCTCTGAGGTACAATTATGAAAAGAAACTTTGGGCATTGCCCTAAATTCCACCCATAAAGCTGATAAGGTAGCATATAAGCTTTGTATAAGATAGTTCATACTTGTAAATGAGAACTATACAAGTTCTGACAGTTTACCAGAGCCCAGGCATCACTGACCCCTCAGCCAATGGCTCTCTGTCCCTTGTGTCACATGTTCCCCAAAGAAAACATCCCACCTCAGTATGTCTGAGTGGCAAGTCACCACATAAGGTCTTGGCATAAAAAATGTAGACAAACTAACACTATGAACCAGATATGCTATTCAAGGATCCATAAACAATTAAATATTTTGTTTTGGATGCTCTGGCAAATGCAATAAAAAATGATGGAATGAAAGGTACAACTATTAGACAGAAGGAAAAAAATAAAATTGTCCCCGTCTACAGATCAGAAACCACTAAAACATCAACTGGAAAATGAAGTTAATAATGTCTACCTAATAAGGCTGTTAGAATTAAAAGAAACAATTCATACAAAGGGCTTAGAATGGTGCTTTACACATAAAAACTCTCAGTAAATGACAGTGAGTTCTATACCCCTGCCTTACCAAATATTAATTTTCTAATCCACTAATTTCTCTGTTTAATCTTTGGATTTGTTCTGTGTTTTTATTTTTCCTTTTTTTAGCTGGATGTTTAGTTCATTTAAAGCTGAAAGGATTTGTCATATTCTATTTTCTTCGTATTTACTTTCTTCATAGTCTATAATTAGAGTTTTGATTTTCTTTACTCCAAAAATTATTTAGGATAGGTTTTTAGGTACAGTAGTTAAATAGTTTCAAAAGTATTGGGTAGTGTTACCTGAAAATGATTCCCTGTCTCCTGAATTAGCTGATGATTCAAGTTGCCTTTTCTGTTTAAAACATTTTCCAGGTCTTTGGCAGAAATAAAGCCTGTTGAATTCTTTTTGGTTTACATTGGAATCAGAAGCACAAAATAAATCTAAACTTGGAAAATCTTTCCTGAATGCCTTTTTAGTCCTAACATTTGAACTTTCATGTGTGAAGCTTTTTAACTCATCTGTGGGACATTTTTCCTGATTAGTGAGTATATTATCTTCCTGGGAGTACCATTTGTCACATGTATTCTGCTCTGTACCATATTGTAAGTTGAATGGGTGATTCCATTGTTTTAATACATTTTTCTTAAAGTTCCAATGGAGAGAAGATTGAAAGCCCTCTATTGAAAA
>PVIY010048208.1:0-17417 GCA_004026745.1 Myrmecophaga tridactyla | reverse complement strand
ATATATCCAGTTTTAACTGCTTCCAAGTGTACAATTCTGTAGTATTAAATAAAACCACAGGGACAGATTCTGTGAAGATGGCAGAATAGGAAATGTTGAGTTCACTCCTGCTCAAAGGAACAGCTAGTGAAAGAATGGGAAGGCAACTGAGATGGTGATTCCAGTGTGTAAGTGGCCAGGGAGGTTCTTCTACACCACATATGAAGGCCCTCATTGCAAAAGCTGAAGAATTAAGGCAAAGAGAACCAGAGACCATCCAGCTAGTGCAAAAAGCATAATGTGCCCCATTCCAAATGGAATTCTGAAACTCCTCAGGAGTGCACAGATGGGAAGATAGGACTAAGAAGTAAGCCAAGTGAAATTCCTCCAATGCACTACATTTACCAATGTAGCCCCATGACTTATAACTTACCAACACCCCACACACCTAAATGCTATAAGCCTCTCCCCCCACTCTAAGTGCCCTCCCACCTGTACCCATCCCCCACCCCCACTCCAAGTGCATATATGGCTTCCAGCCCGACCCATCTCTCCTGCATGATCATAGTCTCACCCTGCCCCTCCAAAGGCCCACATGTTCCTCACTGCACCATGCAGGTGGTTACCAGCTCATAAAGGCCACAGGCACTCACCTTCATACCCAGGCTACACCCACCAACAACCCATACAGTCATACAAACCCAACCCAAACCCCTGAGCTCTGCATATGTGTACATCAATTTATAGCTCTCTCAAAACCATACAAGTGCTTGGTCCTCAGTCACAGTCCCCAGCTCTGGGCAAGTGCTGACCTGCTCTGTCAAGTCACACCTTCTCTGAGACCACACAGATGCAACGCTGGGCTTCTGCCCTTGAACTCTGAAAAGCTCCCCCTTAGACCAGCACACACCAGTGCCCTGCCTCTGAAAACCATACACCCACACAGCCACATTCTCCACACTGCCATGTGCCCATGCACTTGTGCACTGACTTCTTGACCTCAAAACATCACCACTGTTGTGCCCTACCCAGCCCACTACATCTTGCTCTACATCCACCCTGCAAATACAAAGCTTTAGACTACTGGAAGAAATCAACTTACAAAGTAAACCAATCCAGATATTTGCATGCTGTGAAGACAGAAGATCGCTAAGCATATCATGATGCAGGCAGATATAGTCTGACCTAATGACAAAATTTAAATACCAGAAGAGACACAGACTTTCGGATAACTAATCAAAGATATTCATAAAATACCACTAAATAAAATCAATGGGATGGCTAATGACAAAAAGGATATCAAGAAGACACTAGAGGAGCATAAAGAAGAATTTGAAAGAATAAATAGAAAAATAGCAGATATCACAGAGATTAAAGATACTGTAGACCAAATCAAAAGTATATTAAATGCAGACCATGGTGGTTCAGCAGGCAGAGTTCATGCCTACCATGCCAGAGACCTGGGTTCAATCCCCAGTGCCTGCCCATGCAAAAAAAGTATATTAGAAACACAAATATACTTTTGTATACTGAATACTGCACTCTCCCCACCATAGCTCAGCTCCTTCTCTTCTTGGCAAATGACCCCACATTCCAAGATCATCCATAATAACACTGTCATTAAGCAGCTTCTCCTAGGCCCTCCCACCTTCTCCTCTACCCATCCCCCTTTTGCAGTCCTCATTCTCTCCAATCCAGTTCCTCTTACCTTAATGGTTTTAGCTGTCTGCACCATTTCTCCCTAAGCGTATATGGCTGTAACCCTCCTACCCAACTCATATATGTATGAAAATGTGAATCTAAATAGGACACCTAGTGCCTCAGATCATTTCCCATTGGAGAGGGGAGGCACTGACCTTAAAGAGATAGCAGCCCCATTCCAAATGGGGCTTGACTTGAAGAGGGAGAAGAAAGCAGCAGACTTGAAGAGGGAGAAGAAACAGTAAGTGAACTAGATGACTGGACAACTGATTTTGAACATGCAAAATAGCAAATGGCAAAAAAGATGGAAGAATTTGTATTGGATGTCAGGGAAATGACAGACAAAACAAAGCACACAAATATAAGAATCACTGATATCTCTGAAGGAGAAGAGAAGAGTAAAAGGCTAGGAACATTAGTTGAGGATATAACAGGGGAAAACTTCCCAATCATAACAAAGGACATAAGTATGCAAGTCAAAGAAGGCCAACAAACTCCAAATAGAACACATTCAAATAGGTCTTCCCCAAGATTCATACTAAACAGTCTGTCAAACATTGAAGAGAAGCAGAAAATCCTGAAAGCAGCAAGAGAAAAACAATCTACTACATACAAGGGAAATCAAATAGGACTGAATTCAGACTACTCTACTGGCACTATGGAGGCAACAACTCAGTAGTATGATATATTTAAGAACCTGAAAGAGAAAGGCTTCCAGGCAATGATTCTTTACCCAGCCAAATTTTCCTTCAAAACTGAGGGAGAGATTAAAATTTTCACAGACAAGTGAATCTTGAAAGAATTTGTCAAGAGAGCAACCCTACAAGAAACATTAAAAGGAGTTCTGCCAGTTGAAAAAAAAGACAGGAGAGGGAGGTTAGGAGGAGGGTCCAGAATTGAAGAATACCAGTAAGAGTAACTTAAAGGACAAAAAGATAGAGGGAAAAGAATATATAGATCTGGCAAACAAAATCCAAAGGATAAGATCATGGATTCAAGAAATACTTTTTCAGTAATAACTTTTAATGTTAATGGAATCAACTAACCAGATAAAAGATACAGATTGGCAGAATGGATTAAGAAATGTAGCCCAGATATTTACTACTTACAAGAAACAAGGATACAAAGAGATTGAAGGTGAAAGGATGGAAAAAGATGTTCCATGCAAGCTGTAACCAAAAGAAAGCAGGAATAGCTATACTAATATTAGACAAAATAGACTTTATTTATTTATTATTTGTTGCTTACTTTTTTTACTAACTCTTGCAGCCATACATAGGTGACAAAATTACCCCGGTGCATAATTACTGATTGAGAACAACTGTTACAAATTCATATGCATCAAGTGCTTTCTCTGTGCCTACCACTGTGCCCAGCCTTGTCTAAGAGTTACCACTTTTACCCCTCATGACACTTCTGGAAGGCAGGTGTGATAATTACCTCTTTAAGGCTAGTGCCTCCACTCTCCAATGAGAAATGATCTGAGGCTCTAGGTTTCCAATTTAGATTCATGTTTTCATATATATATGAGTTGGGTGGGAGGGTTACAGCCATATATGCTTAGAGAGAAATGGTGCAGACATCTAAGACCATTAAGGTAAGAGGTGCTGGATTGGAGAGAATGAGGACTGCAAAAGGGGGATGGCTAGAGGAGAAGGTGGGAGGGCCTAGGAGAAGCTGCTTAATGACAGTGTGTTATTATGGATGATCTTGGAATGTGGGATCACTTGCCAAGAAGAGAGGGAGCTGGGCGGGCCACGTGGCTCAGTGGCAATAATGCTTGCCTGCCATGCCAGAGGACCCAGGTTTGATTCGGGGTGCCTGCCCATGTAAAAAAAAAGAAGAAGAAGAGAGGGAGCTGAGCTATGGTGGGGTGAGTGCAGTATTCAGGAGACCTGGGTTTGAACCTTGGTTTCATCAGGTGGCATGACATTGAGTAGAGGTTGCATGAGACTTCAATACAACACTTTCTTCTACAGAAAAGACAATGAGACCAAGGATCAATAAGGAAATATAGAAGTTAAATAACTTGACAAATAAATTAGGCCTAAAAGATATATATAGGCCATTACACTCCAAAACACTAGGATATACATTCTTCTGTAGTGCTCATGGAACATTCTCCTTGTTAGACTATATGTGAGGGCACAAAACAGGTCTTTATAAATTTAAAAACAATGAAATTATTCAAAACACTTTCTCTGATCACAATGGAATGAAGCTGGATATTAACCACCAACAAATGAAAATGTTCACAAATATGGATAGCACACTTTTAATCAATTGGTCAAAGAAGAAACTGCTAGAGAAATCAGTAACCATCTGGAGATAAAATAAAATGAAGAAACAACATATCAGAACTTATGTGATTGGCAAAGACTGTGCTGAGTGGGAAATTTATTGTGCTAAGCACCTACATTAAAAAAACAAGAATGAGTAAAATTTGAGGACTTAATTGCTCACCTGTAGGAACGTGAGAAAGAACAACAAACCAACCCCAAAGCAAATAGAAGAAGAGAAATAACAAAGCTTAAAGCAGAGTTAAATGAATGAATGGGAGAACAATAGAAAAAAAAAACAAAAACAAAAGTTAGTCCTTTGAGAAAATGTTATAAACATAACATGTTACAATCACCAATGTCCAGTTCCAAAATATTTTCAATATATTTCAAAAAAGAACTCCGAAGTCATTAAGCAATAATGCCCCCTTTGCTTTCTCTCCTCCCAGGTTATGCTGCCCTGCAATCTTTATTTGTCTCTGTGAAATCTGCTCACTCTAGCTATTTAATAAAAGAGATATCATATACTATTTGCCTTTTTGAGACTGGATTGTTAAAAAACAGATGTTTCCAAGGCTTATCCATTTAGGAACATGCATGTAGCAGAACATCATTCCCTTTGTTTCAATGTGGAGGATTTTTAATCCATTTAGAAAACTGAAAATTATTATAAGCACTTTCTTTTGGCAATAAAATCATATACTTATAGGAATAATTCCAAATGTTAAATTTTCTAAATATTCACTCTAAACCAATAATTTCTTTACAGTAACAGTACTTTCCTTACTCATTGTTGAACACTGCCTTTGCCTGAAAGAGACAGATATTTGAGTAATAAATTTTTAAAAATGTATTCTTGGTAGCATACTACTGACAGCCACTTGCTATTAGAAAAAAATGGTCAGCAAATTTGGAATTAAGTTATTTTTAGGATTCATAATTCTTTTGGGTACTTTACCGTGGTGAAAAAAGATTTTCAAGTTCACTGCACAGCTCATCCAAAAGTATTTTGAAGAGTCATTTATTTAATTGGGAACACACAAGCTGCAAAACTTAATGTTGAGTGCATGCCTGGCAGTGCCTTTGCTTTTATGATCTCCTATCTTTCCTCCAGGGTACATCATACATGTGACAAAAGGACTAAATGTACACCTCACTGTCATCAGTATATTAAATGTTATAAAACCTTAGTATATTTCTTATTTTTAGATAATAAATAAACCAAATAGGAGTATGAATATTTTATTCTTATCTCATTAGTGTGTTTTGCATGCCAGCTAAGATGCATATCTCATAGAGAAGCTACTACTACATTGTAAAACTGGTTAAGAATGTAAGTATGGGGGCCATACAGTCCTAGCTTTGCCCTTTAGAAGTTTTGACAAGTTAAATTAATCCCCAGTTTCCTCATCTTAAAAAAATAGGTTTTATAACACACACATACCCACAGTGAAGATTTTGTAAATAATATTTGTTGGGCACATAGTAAATGGGTGCTTAGTAAACTTTATTTGATCTCTTCCCATCCTTTGGACTGGATGTTCTCTGTTTTGGTTTGTTCTCTCATCCATTTCCTGTTCACTGATTTATACTCATCAGTTTAGTGGTTGACTAAGGTGCATTCAAGGTCTCTTATAACACTGAAAGTCTTATATTGTTCACTAATTCACATCTACATCTGAAATTCTCTCACACTTACTTCTCAGATTTATGAAAAGAACTTTGCTGAACAATTTTAAGTACTGATAGTCAGCAATAATCAGATGAATTAATAATTAAATAGATTAAGTCTGTCCTATTGCATCTATAAATTTTAAGTCGTTCCTTTTCATTTGCAGTTTTTTAAGAAAAAAGAAACAATACACTTAGAAACACCAAAAATGGACATCTTAGTTAACCATAGGCGCATTTAAATAAAGTGTCCATATAATCATTGTAACACCTGTGTTTGCATTGTAAGATTCATAAACCATTTAAAATTAAGGCAACAAGTAAAATACCTACAAATTCAGATAGCAATGTTCTTAAATTCTAAGTATTAAACAAAAACTTAGATATCATTTGATTAGCTGTCAAAACTGTGAGTGTTCTTAAAATATCAAGTAGAAAGTTCTTACAAATAACTGCATTGCTATAGTAATGGCCTGTGTTACTAAACATTTTCTTAACTTCAAGAAGATATGAAGATACAAATATTTTCACAGTTAACATATGGAAATCTTAACCACCTAAAATGTATATCTTTGTTTGCTTATCTTTAGGCATATTTTAAAAAATCCAAGTAATTATTGTAAAGCCTGTTTGTACAATGTTCCATAAACAAATTTAAAATTGAAGCAAGGGAGCAGGGAAGGAGGGAAAAAATCTATAGATACAAATACCAGAGTTTCTTAAATTATAATTATTAAACTATCTTAACACCATTTGATTAAGTATCAAAACTGTGTGCATTCTCAAAATACCAAATAAAAAGTTATTATAAATATCAACTTTTCTATAGTAGTGACCTATGTTACTAAATATTTTCAAATTTTTTATTTCAGGAATTTGTTTTATCTGATATTACTGCCTATAATTTTTTAACCATTTTTTGTTGTAAAATATAACATATATAAACAAAATAAAGAAAGGAAAAATCAATAATTTTCAAAGCATACTTCAATGAGCAGCTACAGAACAATGAATTTATATACAACATCTTCTCTACCCATCATCTGTTGATGAACATTAAAGTTAGTTTGCTAGCTTCTGGAATGCAATATACCAGGAGCAGAATAGCTTTTTACAAGGGGAATTTAATAAGTTGCTAGTTTATAGTTCTAAAGCTTAGAAAATGTCCCAACTAAAACAAGTCTATAGTTTTGTCCAATCAAAGGCATCCAGGGGGTTAAGGAGGTTGATGAAATTCAGGGTTTCTCTCTCAAGTGAGAACGTACATGGCAAACACAGTCAGGGTTCCTCTCTCAGCTGGAAGGCAAACACAGCATCATCTGCTAGCTTTCTTTCCAGCTCCCTGGGAGGTGTTTCACTTCTTCATCTCCAAAGGCCATTGGCTGGTGGACTCTCTCCTTCTCATGACTATGTCATTCTTCTCTGCTCTCTCTGAATCTCTCAGCTTTCTCCAAAATGTTTCCTTTCTCATAGGATTCCAATAACCTAATCAAGACCCACCCAAATAGGTGGAGACACATCTCCACCTAATCCAGTTTAACAACCACTCTTGACTGAATCACATCTCCAGGAAGATGATCTAAATACAGTTTTGAATTTACAGTACTGAATAGGGATTAGAAGAAATGACTGCCTTTACAAAATGGGATTAGGATTAAAACATGGTTTTTCTAGGGTACATACATCCTTTCAAACCAGGACAGGTACTATAAACATGGTATATAAATATCTGTTCCAATCCCCTTTCTCAATTATTTTTGGTATATACCAAGCATGAGATTACCAGATTATATGGTATAGCATTCTAATTTTCAAAATTCAGAGGAACTACCAAGTAAGTTTTCACATCAACTACAATATTTCACAATACCATCACCAATATGTAAAGTTACAATTTCTCTGAATCCCCACAGAAATATTTACTCCCTTTGAAAGAAATAGGCATTATAGTGGGTGTGAAGTGGTATCTCACTTTGGTTTTTATTTCATCTTCATGATGACCAATAATGAGCATCTTCTCCATGTACTTATTGGTCCATTGTATATCTTCTTGGGATTATGTCTATTTGAATCCTTTACTCAATTATTAAATTGAATTATCTGTCTTTTTCTTTCATTCTTCATATTATGGATGTTAAAACCTTATCATATACAAAACATTTATTTTTCTCTCATTCTTTAATTTGTCTTTCACTGTCTTGAAAGTGTCATATGATGTAAAAATGTTGTAAATTTTGATATGGTCCACTTACCAAATTTTTCCTTTTCATTCATGCTTTGTTGTCATATCTTAGAAATCACTACCAAATCCAAGGTTATAGATTTTATAAATATATTTTCTCCTAGGAGTTTCATGGTTTAAGTTCTTATGGGCAAGATCTAATGCATGCACAGTTACTTTCAGTATATGGTGTTAGGTAGGGATCCATTTACATTCTTTTCCAAGTGGCTTCCCAGTTTCCCCAGAACCATTTGTTGAAGAGACATTGTTTCCAGCAAATTTGTCAGAAACAGTTGGCCTAGATGTATATGTTTCTTTCTAAACTTAAAGGTAGTCCAATCCATAGATTTGGACCTATTGTAAATAAGATGTATTGGTGGGCAGGATCATAAATTAAGATGTGACACAACTCATTCAGGGTGGATCTTAATCTTCTCACAGAAATTATTTATAATAGAAGGAAATTAAGACAAAAATGATTAAAAAAAAAGACATGCAAGCAGGAAACTGAGAGCAACAGAACACAAAGCACAGGGAAGAGACTGGTGACATCACCATGCACCTTGCCATTTAATAGAGGAGTCCAGGATAGCCAGCAGCTGGCCTTCAGGAAGGATACATTGCCTTGATTTGGGCATTTTCACAGCCTCAGAACTGTAAACTTGTAAACTAATAGTTCCCATTGTAAAAACCAACTCTTTTATGGTATTTGCATTTCAGCAGCTTTAGCAAATTAGAATAACCATGGTATATAATTCTGTCTATATACCATATAAAAATGCTGTTGTTTTTGGTTTGCTAGCATTGTGACAAGTGCTAACAAATATAGTTATAGTTAAAGAATCATTATCTAAATGCTCTCTAACTTTCTGATATACTCTGATGTACCCAGCAGCAATTATCTGTAACTGTTATAACTCACTGAACTGCAACCCAGGTGACTTGTTTCTTTGATGATGGTGCTATGTTTTACAATATAATTGTAATAATCTTTACCCTGTAACTGGACAATAATGTGTTAACTCATGAATGGTCAAGTATGTGTCTCCTTATCTTGTTTCTGTAACCCTCAAGTTTGATTCTCTTAGTGTTTATTAACAAAGTAACATGAGTCAGCCCAGAACTGGCCAAGTCAGTGCTAATAAGAGTTGGCCTGCAGATGATATATTCAATAGCCAAAACCTTAAACTTCAAGTAAGCAAAGCCAGTAATCAACCTGTACATACTCAGAGATTAGACTATCTCCAACCTCATCATCTAAATCTGTCTGATTTTGTTTGAATGCTATAAAACACTGAATGTTTTCTACAGCTCAGGGAGACAGATTTGAGGAAACATTCTACTGTCCTCATGAGGCTAGCATTTGCTAAATGAACTTTTGCATTCCTCAAAATGTAGGTGTAATTTAATTGACTCTGGTGCACATTTGAAAGGACTCACTTTTGAGCAGAAACAGTATTTTGTGGAGGAATTGTGCATCTATATTCATAAGACATTTTGGTATGTAGTTTTTATTTCTTGAACCATCTTTAACCAGATTTGGTATGAGAGTGATTGGAGCCTAACAGAATGAATAAGTGGGTGTTTCCTCCTCTTCAATATTTTGGAAGTGTTTGAACAGATTGGAGTTTTTTTTTGTTATGTTTGGTAGAATTCCATGAAACCATCTGATCCTTGGTTTTTCTCTGTGGGAAGTTTTTGATTATTGTTTGTTGAGCTATTCTAGTAATTTGTTGATCTATTGTATTTCATCTTGAGTAAATGTAGGTAATTTGTGTGTTTCAAGGAATTTATCCATTTCATCAATGTATGCTCATTTGTGGGCATACCATTTTTTATATTATCCACTTATAATCCCTTTTATTTTAGGAGGTTGTAATAATCCTATACTTTTCAATTTTAATTTTATTTATTTGTATCCTTTCTCTTTTAATCTTTGTCAGACTAGCTAAAGGTTTGTCAATATTGTAGTTTTTTTCAAATAATGAATTTTTGGTTTTGTTGATTCTCCATTGTTTTTGTTTGATTGTTGGTTTTATATTTCATTTATCACCACTCTAATCTTTGTTATTTCCATCTTTCTGCTTTCTCTGTGACTAGTTTGCCCTTCTTTTTCTAGTTCTTCCAGTTTTGAGATTAGATATATGAGTTGAAGTCTTTTTCTTTTTTAATAAGGGATTTGTAGCTGTAAATTTCTCTCTTAGTTCTGCCTTCACTGATTTCCATGAGAGTTTTTTTTGCATGCTGTGTGGTGGGGTCACATTTCATTATTTTTCCATGTGTGTATCCCATTATGGCAGCACCATTTGTTGAATTTGTGTCTGTTTGTTTTTGGGAAGTGCCTGGACTGGGAAATGAACCTGGGTCTCCCACATGGTAGACAAGAATTCTACCACTAAACTGCCCTTTCATCCCCGTCCATGATTTTTGGTATGTTGTATTTTCATTTTCATTCACCTCAGAACATTTTCTAATTTTGCTTGATTTCTTCTTTAACCCATTGGCTGTGTAAGAGTATATTGTTTAATGTCCCTGTATTGGAGAATTTTCTTTTTCTCCCTCTAGCTTCATTCCATTTTGGTCAGAGAACATATATTGTATGATTTCAAAATTTTTAAGTTTATTGGGACTTGTTTTGTGACACACTGTATGGTCTTCCTGGAGAGTGATCCATTGCATTCAAGAAAGGTGTGCATTCTGTTTTTATTTGGTACAGTGTTCTATATGTGCATCATTCAAATCTTGTATTTCATTATTGATCTTATGACTAGATGTTCTATCCATTATTGAAAATATTGTGTTAAAAATGTCACTACTTGTGTACAATCAATTTCTTCCTTCAAATCTGTCAATATTTGCCTCATATATTTTAGGGTATTCCTGTTAGGTGCATATATGTTTATAATTGTTACATCTTCCTGTTTGCAGTATGTAATGACTATCTGTGTTCCTTGAAACTGTTTTTAACTTAATGTCTATTTTATCCAGTATTAGTATAGTTACCCCAGATGCCTTTTTCTTCCAATAGCTTGCTATAGGTTTTCCATTCTTTCTATCATGTAACTTTGACTTTAAAGCGAGTCTCACAAAAGCATAGAGTTGGGCCAGTCTTTCTTAATTTATTCTGCCAATCTCTGCTTTTTTACTGGAGAGATTACTCCATTTAAATTTAAAGGCACTGCTGATAATGTAGGTTTTTCTCTTGACATTTTGCTATTTAGCCCTTGGAAATTATAACTTTTATCCTTCTCTTCCATTAAAGCCTACTTTTTAGTTTATTTGCTTTTTTGTGTTGTATCATTTTGCATGCCTTTTCAATTCTATCTGTATATATTTTCCAATAGTTTCCTTTGCGGTTCCCATAGGGTTAAAATTAAACCTTCTAAATATATAACAATTATATATGGGTTGATAACAAATTAACTTCTATAGCCTGCATATATAGTTTTCCTATACCTTTATGTTCCACCATCAGTTATATCTTTGTCCATTATATGTCCAAAATGTAGATTTCTCATTACATTTTATGCATTTGCATTTCACCACCTGTGGAAAAAAGTGCAGTTACAGACAAAGCAATATAATACAATAATACTGGCATCTATAAGTCCCAAAAAGCTATCTTTAATGTAGGTATTTATGTCAGTTTTATAAAAATATTTTTTATTGGGAAATCACCCACATACTGTTGATCCATAGTATACAGTCAATGTCTCTTAATATCATCATATAGTTGACTATTCTTCACCATGATCATTTTTAGAACATTTGCATTATTTCCAGGAAAAGAATCGTAATAGAAAAAGACTCATACATCCCATACCCCATGCCACTTCCTCTCATTGACCACTGGTATATCAATCTACTAAATTTTTTACCCCTTACACCCATATTATTTATTTTTTATCCTTTCTTTTTTAGTCATCTGTTCATACCCTTATAAAAGAAGCATCAGGCACAAGGTTTTCACAATCACATGGTTACATTGTAAAAACTATATATTTATACAATCATCTTCAAGAATCAAGGTTATTGGAACACAGTTAAATAGTTTCAGGTACCTCCCTCTGGCTACTCCAATACACCATGAACCAAAAAGAGATATTTACATAATGCATAACAACCTCCAGGACAACTTCTTAACTCTGTTTGAAATCTCTCAGCAATGGAAACTTTATTTTGTCTCCTATTTCTCTTCCCCCTTTTGGTCAAGAAGCTTTCTCAATCCCATGATGCTAGCTCCAGGCTCATCCTCAGGGGTCCTATTCCCATGTTGTCAGAAAGATTTACACCTCTGGGAGTCATTTCCCATGTAGGAGAGAAGGTAGTAAGTTCACCTGCTGAGATGGCTTAGAGAGAAGGCACAAGATTTTCTCTTCAACCTGAAAGATGATAATTTCCTTCACTCTTCCCCAGTCTCACTTGGCTGATGCATCTCCTAAGTCTGCTCACTTCTATCCTCCTCTTGCTATTAATTTGCCTTTGCATTTTTAGGCTCCTCACCAAATTGATTTCTTCCAGACTAGAAGCCTTTTACACCAAACCAATGCTGATGTAAGGATTTTCAGCTTTTCCAACTTCTCTTCGGCTGCCTCCCCTCTCAACTTAAGTGAGATAACCAGAAGGCTCCACATCCCATCAGGCAGTATTTGTACCTCTGACAAGGAGAAGACAAATGCCAGTCTCCCATCATCCCTTAAGATTAAGGGGCAAGAACTCTCTGAGAGGGACATTGAGGCAGGCTAGAATAGAGATACAGTGGAAGGGAAAAAGTGTGAAGGGACCCTTAAGCAAGGATGGTTAATCAAGGTCAGGAAAGCCTGTGTCCTGGAAAGACAACATATCTGAGAGCTGTTGACTTAGGGGAAACATCCAGTGGCAACCAACCCATCTGGAGCCAAATGACCCATACCTGAATGAGTCTTCTACAGATAGGAGTGGGGCCAAATGCACTATCTACTACACAGCACTGCCCTGAAGAGCAAGGAGAGTAGAAGAAAAAGCTCTGAACAAGGAAAGGGGAAGGGGAGTAAGTAAAGCTAGTCTATAAAATCTAATGTCTCCACATTGTCTACTGCTTTTCACCTCTTTCACCACTGTCTTTGTGAGAGTGCCTGCATATTCTCTTACATGCTTTCTCAATAAATATTTTGCCTGCTTATTGTAAAAAAAAAGTAACTCACTTAAAATGAGATTGTACTGAGACATTTTATGTCCTTGATATCTTTTCACAGTGAGGTTTTAGTTACTAGCAGTTGTCACAGTTTGCTTGCATCCTCATAATATAATTTATTCCCTTTACAACTACCCTTACTTCCAGAGTCTTAACTGAAGTGTAAATACTCAAGGCTACTATGGCTGGAAAATTTTCCCAATATAACTATTTGGAATGAATCTACTACTCTGCAAGTAGATTCATTGCAAGGAGGCAAGTCTTGGATGTCCTAAGAAGACATAGCTGAAGTGCAACAAAATATAAAAACATTAAAAATTAACTGATAGAGAAACAATGTTTCAAACACTACAAAAATAGACCTCAAATTCAAAATATTTTTCTCTTTCAAAGAGAATAAATATTCTTCAACAAATAGATAGTGAAATTAAAACTTTCTTGGGCAGGTCGTGGTGACTCAGCAGGCACAGCTATCACCTGACATGCCAGAGACCTGAGTTCATTTCCTGGTGCCTGCCCATGGAAAACAAAAAAACAACAAAAAAACTTTCTAAATAGCTACACACCTAGACAAGGTAAAACTACTACTGACTTGTGAACCAAGCAAATTTAATACACAAGGTAAGACTTGATAATAGTAGGAATAAATAAACACATGTATATATTTATTGACAATAATTGTATGGTTGTTCATATGTGACTTAAAACCCACAGTATCTTAAAATTCACTGAAGTGAATATTGTCATACAAAACATAATACAGAAAATTGATGTTGGAGAGTGTTAAAATAAGTACTACAAAATAGGTTAGCTTAAGAACAGAAGTTTGACTCATGGTCTAGAAATCCTGTTATTCTAGGTTCACTATCTTCTGGAAGACTGGGAATCTATAGGGTTCCTTGGGTTTTTTCCAGAATATGGTAACACACATGGAGGCAACTTCTGCTTTCTGTTCTAGATTCTATTGATTGTCTGTGGTCTCTCCTTCTCTGTCCAATTCCTTTGTTTATAACAACTTCAGCCATATCGGAAAAAGGCCCAGCCTCATTCAGCTTGGATACACCGTCAGACTTCCATCTATGAATCATTTCAAATGCACAAAATGAGGTGTTGAAACCTGGGCAAAACATTTGTGGGGGATATTTTTCAATCCTAAACAGAGAGCCTATCTTATAAGAGAAATTTAGTAATATGGACTTGCAAGGCAAGAATGAAAGAAACTGCATACCATAAAATCTTGAACATAATAAAGATGTACTTTGAAAAATGAATGTTCTAGATAATAACATTTTCAACTATTATTTTGCAACCATAATCCCTTAAATTTTGAACCATTGAAGTGTGGCATATGGCAGTAGAATTTTACAGGAAATGCATAACAGTCAGAAACAAGTGCTAATGAGAACTTTTTAATGAATAAGCATTTAAATGACATTTAGGAGTCTTTATATTAGTTACTTAATATGTTGTTATTACATATACAAAATGTAGATGCTGTAATATAGCTTAAGAATCAAAGGAGGGTGAAAAACATGAAAGATGAAAATTTGGTAAGACTCAGTGATATATGTAATAAATAGTTAGGATTAAATTACACAATCTTTGAGATGTGGTTTGAGGGAAATGTGTGGCAA
Organism: Myrmecophaga tridactyla; assembly: GCA_004026745.1. NCBI lineage: Eukaryota > Metazoa > Chordata > Mammalia > Pilosa > Myrmecophagidae > Myrmecophaga > Myrmecophaga tridactyla. The sequence goes on along the minus strand of PVIY010048208.1, from coordinate 2,759 downwards.
TCCCAATGAATATATTTGCCTGTAGTAATGTAACCAAAAACAAAACACTTTAATAAATGTAGAGTGTGTATTAATCACTTTACTTACTGTATCACAAAGCATTGTAAATTTGGACATGCTATTTCGGAAATTTTCAATTTACCACTGAGACAAATGAAAACACACAAGAGAGATTTTCAGTAAGCTTTATACTAAACATAAAAAAGATAAAATTATATTTATTCAGAAAAAGGAATCATTCGTGAGCTTATGATGTGCTGAATAATGTTTTAAAATCCCCAGATGTATTGGTATATGTAAGAATTTTATGAAGTTAATGAATACACTAAATTATTTTACAGTTGATGAAATAGGACATATAGAGTTGATATTTAAAGTCTTAGTTAGCTGTAGGAAAAAGAAAAATTTGAAGGTAAATGGAAGATTATATTTTTTTCAGTGTATAAGAAGGTGTTTTGTGCTCTGATGAAATTACTAAGTCTGAATTTCTGAGGGACCATATCTGAAACCAACATAAGATAGGAAATTATAAAGCAGAGGACATATACGCATGCTTTCCTTGGGATTGTTGAAGAAAATTCCCAACTCTTCATTGCCTGTGCTGGATTGAAAGGATTATGTATCCCAGAAAAGCCATGTTTTAGTCTTCATTCATCTTGTGGAGGCATCATTTCTTACAATCCCTATTCAGCACTGTAGGTTGGAAAATTGATTAGATTATCTGCACAGAGTAACCACATACCCAACTGTGGGTATTTGATTTGAAGCAGATGTGATTCTGCCAATTCCAAAAGAAGATCTTGATTAGTTTACCAGAATCCTTTAAAATCCTTTTGAAAGGAGCAATAGTGCCATGAGAACCATGAGAGTGAAGAGAGTCCACTAGCCAGTGACATTTGGAGATAAAGGAGAGCACCCCTGGATGAGCTTCATGAAGCAAGAAGCCTGGAGAGAAAGGTAGCAGGCATCACCATGTTTTCCATATGCCTTTCTAGTTGAGAGAGAACCTGTGAACATCATCAGCCTTCTTGAACTAAGGTACCTTTCCCTGGATGCCTTAGATTGGGCATTTCAATATACTTGCATTAATTTGGACAATTTCATGTCCTTGGAACTGTAAACTTGCAACTTAATAATTTCCCCTTCTTAAAAGCAATTCTGCTTCTGGTATATCACATTCTGGCAGCTAGAAAACAAGAACAGATTTTGGTACCAGAGAAGTGGGGTGCTTCAGTTTGCAAATACTGAACATGTTGGAAAAGGTTTTTAAATGGATCAGGGAAAGATTTCAGAGGAGTTGTGTGGAACTTGATAGAGAAAGCCTAGAATTCTTTGAAAAGACTGTAGGTTTAAATGTGGAATTTAAAGATACTTCTGATAAGGCTTAGACAGAAATGAGGCACATGTTATTGCAAATTGGAAGGAAGATGATTCATGTTTTAAAATGGCAGATAATCTGGTAAAGTTGCCTGGTGGCTTTGGCTGGAAGGCAGATTTTAAAAGCCGTGAATGCAGATATTCAGCAGAAGAGATTTTCAAATTAAATGAGGAAAGTGTAGTCTGGTTTATCCTTGCAGCTTCTAGCAAAATGTGACAGGAAAGAGATAAGCTAAGAATTGAACTCTTGGGTATAAGGAAACCAGAAATTGATGTTCTGGAAAATTCTAGGCTTCCAGGAAAGGACACCCGAGAGAATGGTACCTGTTCTAGTTTGCTAGCTGCTGGAATGCAGCACACCAGAGATGGATTGGCTTTTAATAAAAGGGGATTTATTTTGTTAGTTCTTCAGAGGAAAGGCAGCTAACTTTCCACTGAGGTTCTTTCTTACGTGGAAGGCACAGGATGGTCTCTGCTGGTCTTCTCTCCAGGCCCGTGGGTTCCAACAACTTTCCCTGGGGTGACTTCTTTCTGCATCACCAAAGACCTGGGCTGAGCTGCAAGTGCTGAGATGAGGAATGCCGAGCTGCATAGGCTGTGCTACATTGTGCTCTCTCATTTAAGCACCAGCCAATTAAGTCAAACATCACTCATTGCAGCAGACATGTCTCCTAGCTGACTGCAGATGTAATTAGCAGCAGATGAGGTTCACGTACCATTGGCGTATGTCTGCAGCAACAAGACTAGGTATGCTTACCTGGCCAAGTTGACAACTGAATCCAACTAACACAGTACCTTATGTGAATATTTGGCCAAATGTGGAAGCATTCAGTCATTTCAAAAAAAAAAAGCAAAAACAGGATTGGAGGTGGAGTTTTTGAGGAAGGATTTTTGGACATTCTTTCTGTCTGATGGACATGATCCAAGGCTATTTCATAGAAAGCCAGCAGGGTTGTTGCAGGATCTGTATAAACAGAACCACTGACAGTCAGGACTGAGAGGGACATAAAAGTGACCCTATGGCAGAAAAACAACCGCAGAGGCAGAACTATGGAAGCTAAAGCCTACAGTCAAGAAAACTCAGCCCAGGAGAGTGGACCCACCCAATCACTTGGAGAGGGTGAGTTTTCCTGAGAGCAGATGGTGGGCCTTCCACCTCATTACAGTGTAAGAATTGTGCCATCTTAGACCTTGGAGAGGGTGGACCACATTCCTCAAGGATTGGGAAAAGCCTAGCTGCCACCACATGGAGGGGTTGAGGGTGTGTCCTGCATATGACAGACAGTTCAGGTGCTCAATGCTTGAAAAGGATGGAACTGAGAAAAATGTGGTCTCCCCAATGTCCCCCAATGTTGCACTCAGAGAGAGGCAGGCTGTTGCAT
>PVIY010048207.1:0-17423 GCA_004026745.1 Myrmecophaga tridactyla | reverse complement strand
TTTTTGAACCCAGTCAATAGCTGATGTATAGGAAGAAATGAATATTTATTATGAAAAACAAAAACAACAGTAAAAAAGAAATATGGTGTCCCTCAACAGGCTTGATGTTAGCTGAATGCCTATAAATGTGCCTTACTTTCCCTTGAAGATTTTTTCCGTTACGTTGGGGGCCATAGCATCGATCTCCGACTATGAAAGTTATTTTTCTTTGCATCTGAAATGCATCAATTGTTTCCCTTCCCAACTCATCCCAAATATATCCCAAACTCCCTTAAATATATTCTGAATACATGCTCTTTTTACATTGCTAGAGCTGTTTTTCCCCGTTGTTTGAATGTACCTCTTTAAAAATGTACAGGTGCGTTTGGATACTCCTTTGGTTTCCAAAGCATAACGTCTCCTGCCTTTGCTGAGGCGGCTCTAAACCTGAGCTCATTGCATTTCCTTTTGGAAGAGGCTCAGTTTTCTGCATCTTGGTTCTGAAACTACTTTGAACTTGAGAGAGAGAGGGAAAAAATGGTTTCTTAAAAAAAAAAATTTACAATCCTTTTATGATACCTATGGTTGAGTTAGAGCTAAAGTGATTGGTTTTATAAACTGTGGGGCTTTTTGCATTCAAAATATCTGAGATTTTTCGCTTCATTTGAAAGCTGCACCAAAGTGGATGTGCAGTCAGCTCTGAGCTGATGTGCAGTCAGCCTCTAGGAGGCTGCCAATTTTAGCAGTGACATGAAGGGGTAAATTTTCAATATTGTACTTGGGGATTTACCTGTTGGATTCTATTTCATCCTAATCCTTCTCTCATAGTGCTGAAAATTGACTCCTGAAGCTTGGCTTCTAATGTATTCAGTGTTTTTTTTAAGCACAAATGGAACTCAAAAGGGTGGGAAAGATAGGAAAATTCTGCTTTCTGGGTTGTTTTGGGGGTGGAGGTCAAGAGAAGCCAATTCACCCCTTGTGTTGAGGCCTCTGGGCTGGCGTTACCAGGTTAATTGAACCTTCAGTCCCTTTCTCTAGGAGCCACAGAAATGCTGACCTGAGTGCTTTGGACAGCTTTGGCTGCTCAGTTCTGCAGAAGAGATGAAAGCCATTTGCAAAGATTTTTAGTTATATGGTGCCACCAGAAGATGGATCATTGGCGAGAAAACTTGGCTTTAGGGGTTAATGGGTTAATGGGAAAGTAAAGTTAATGATTTTTCCGTTTCTGGATTACTTGTTAATGAGTTTGAATAGTTAATATGGTTGTTGTGCCTGCTTTAAGAAAATTTTGATCCTGAACCTGGAAGAAAATGCTTTGAGCTTGGTGGTTCACTAACAAAACAGTTCTCTTTACAGAACGTTCTTCTAAATAAAGAACTCCTGTAATTTAATCAATGTATGATTTAACTTCCAAGAAAATTTTAGGTGCAACTTTTAAATAATACGTTGCATAAAGTAGGATATGATATTGCATCATGGCTTATTGCCTGGATTGAAATAAACTTTTGCAAATATTCCTTAAAGTTGGACAACTTTAATTAGTTCAAAAGTTGATTTAACACAGTTGTAGTATTATTGAATGACACTATAGTTTAAAATGACATAGTATAATATAATGACATTACAGTCTAATTCTTACGTCTCCTTTAAGATTTCTCACTCTTAAATGACAAATCTGCTACCAGTTGATATCCTCACCTGAGTATATTTGTAATACATTTGCATTGCATTTTTTATTTTGGCAATTAATTAGAATATGAAGTACACAATGAGATGTTTATGGATCATCAGCCTATAAAATGGACCTTGATAGCCTGTGTTTATCCCGCTGCTACAAATTAATTTTTGATATGGGTGGGAAGATATGCTTTTTCATATTTTTAAATACCTACACAATTTGTTTGAGTCATTGGCTTGCTTCTAAACAGATAGGAACCCGTAGTGGCGGTTAATCCCGAGTTGCAGGTATTTCCTGAGTCATTCTTTTTGAGCTTGGTGTGAGATGTGAGTGTTTTGAATGAACCCTTGAACCTTTTTTACATAAACAAAAAGCAGGTGAAGGCAAGTGGGAAGTGAGACTGCATTGTGGCAGGGAAGAATGAAACAGAAATGAAATATATATTATAAGTAGTGGAAAATTTGCATCCTACCTGTAGGACTATAGCACACACACATGTACACTGAGGGAACATCAGTGAAAAAAATTGCTGTTAGTTGACTATGCCTTGGGCATCTTTAAATCTTGTCATGCTCTTAGTTTCAAACTCAGTGAACAAAGTAGCTGATGAACTTGATGTTCAAGAATTTCCTTTGATTCAAACAGTTGGCTTAATCTCCAAGTGAAATACAAAGACAAATTTCAGGTATTTTGCTCTCTTAAATAACTAAGCTTGTATATCCACTTCTTAATTAGCTGTTGATTAAAAAACAAAGGAAAAGCAAAACTAACAGAAAAAAAACCCTAAACTGAACAAAATATCCATGAGCGTGTTCTTTAGAAGTTACTAAATCAACTATTTGTTTCCAACATGTAGAGAGTTCTGTTTGCAAGTTGAAAGTGGATTCAGCACTTATTGCATCTAAATATAAAAGCATTTCATTCATTCACTTAAGTTGCTTACTATATTCCAGATTTGTAAATGAGTTAATTGAAGCTATTAATGGGATCAAACAGATAGCTTCAACTATTGAGAATGGGGGTTCCACTCACTTACTCCTTGGAAAACCATGGCTGTGTTGAACTCTTTCTTAGTTGAAAGTTTCCCCTTCCACAATGAAACCAAAATTTGCTTCCAGATACCACCTGAAAAACTTTTGCTTAATAACTTAACTTTTTAGCCCCGGAGTTGTGAATTCTGAGGCACATCATGTATGCTATGGATCATTCAGGTTCTTCCAGGAGGACCTCTGTTTGTTGTTGACCTTCCAGGCAAAGATGATTCTGGTGATCAGAGGCCCTTATGTGTAGTTCACCAACTGGACATTATGAGTCCAGTGAAAAGATAATAAAAGTAGTTTGATTTTAATTCTCTAGGCACGTATCTCTGGTTCCTAGGAAATGATAAGGAATAAACAGAAGGAGAAACATTCTTTATTTTAATGTTTCTCTTTTCTTAAAAATAAAAAAGGAAAGTGATTGAAGATTGCTTAGTTATCCTGGTGCGCCTGACTCACTTTCCCTCCTTATAGTTCCAGTGGACATCAGCTTCGTGCCCTCCGTAACATACTAGCCGATGAGAGCACACGCAAGAAAACTATTCACTTGTGCTAGACAAGTTCCATCAGAACTGTATTTTTCAGGGTGTAGGTCTTCCTTCTGAAAGTTTCTTATTGCTTGTTCTTTTGTGAGATGCAAAGGGCAGGCTGTTTCTCCATCCACCTCTTCCTCTAGAGCAGGGTTTCTTACCAGACGCTGTTGACAGTGTCTCTGGAGTGGATGATTTCTTGTCCTGGGGTGCTCTCCTGTGCGTTGTAGGATGTGTGGCAGCATGTCTGGCCTCTAGCCAACTAGCAGCACCCAAATTGGGACAGTCAAAAATGTCCTCAGACATTGCCAAGTGTTCCCTGGGGGGCAAAATGTCTCTGGTTGAGAAGAGGTGATTTTCAGTCTAGCTGCCTATTAAAATCAATCTTGAGGTATACCGAGGCCTGGGTAAGATAATGTGTATGTGGAAAGACTCAGCAAGATTTCTCTGAAGCAAGTGTACTACGGCATGAATAGCTGTTCTTAGGAATCTTATTTTGCTCAGAAAAAGTCAGAACATCATTTATGGGTGAATTTATCATAGAAATTAAATGTCTCATGGGGAAAAAAATCAAGTGTTACAGTGATGGAATACACAGAACTGATTTTAATTGAGGTTTTCTGAGTATATTTTCTATTGTATGAACTGACACTTATGGTTAAAAAAACAGCTAATGATTTTTGTTCTTTAAGCTTCGATATGGTCATTTGGTAGCCTTATGAATATTTTGATGGGATGCTGATTTAAGAAACTTTGAAAAATTGAACTGATTATTGAACCATACTGTGTGTGCAAAATATACTGCATTTATCATAAGAGTACATTTTGATTTAATGGCACTGAAAGTTTAATATTGGAAATATAGTTGATTTTAGAAAATTGTAAAATATAAGAAGTGAACCGTTATTGGAAAACTTAGTTGGCTTAGAAAAATATTTTCTAGTAGTACATAAGATTATCAACTGCCCTGGAAAGAATAGCAGTTTATACCCCCTTTAAATCTAGGTGATCGTTTTCATCTTCCAAGGAGATTATCAGTCATCTATCTGTCTTATGCATGTACACATACATGTATGTTTTAAAATAATTTTAATATTGTATATGAACAATGCCAAATATTCAGCTGCTTGATTCTATTTAGTTACACAAATGTTCAAATGCATCCAGCATCCAGTCATGTAAGTCGGTTGCTTCCATGAAGTAAATAAAAAATTCCTTTCAACTGACTTTGGTGGTGTCTTTTAGACCCAAATGAAGTCAATTAAATGGTTGTATTTTCTGAGTCACTGCAACATTTCAGAAGATATAATAGGAAAAATATCATTGCAATAGTGATACATTTATCTATTCAGCTGAAATAATGTAGAACAAAGTGTGGAGAAGTGAAAAGCTATGGCAATCACAATAAGCAAACTTGCCTGGGCTGGTCCACATAGCCCAGAAGGTGGAGTTGAGTCATCTCCAGTCAAGCCCAGCTGAGCTCAACCATCTTCTCAGCTGGCAGATGTCAGAGAGCCTTGCTGAGACCAGCTGAACCGCCCAGCCAAGTCACTCTAGGTCAAGCAACCCCCAGACTCATGAGCGAAATAAATACTTATTGCAAAAAAGAGAAAGCAAAACAATCTTGGTGAGTTATTCGAATTCATCAGGTTAACAACTGTTCACAAATGTCAAATGGCTTTTGCCCGAAGATTATACATTAACTATAAGAATGACGGATTATTCTGGAGGCATTGGTGTAGGAATCTTAGTCAAACTCTGCTGGTCAGAAATGAGAGTAGGAGCCAAACTTTGCCAAAGCTTTAAGAAAATAACAATGATAATGTTTTCCTTGTGTGGCATCATTGAGTCAGTGTATGCTTGATAGGAGTAGGTGACTGAAGTTTATGACCTTAGGTTGTAAAATTTCTCAAATTTTAGCCACTTCTGATGCTTAGAGTACTTAAAGTTTCTCATGCTGGGCAACTATGAGTCCTTGTACTAAATGGCCCCACATGGCTGCCAGCCCTCCCCCACCCCTACTTACTTTTTAAAAAAATAGATTTTTAATCACTTATAGTACCAGCAGGCTATCAGTTACTCCTTGCTGCCCTCAGCAGGCCTGCATTTAGCTAGGTTTTTTTTATTGCTCTTTCTAAATTCTTCTGTTCCTAATGGCCTGTCACAGCTTAGGAAAGGGGATAACCACACTCATTAGCATTGTGTTTACAAGAAGAGCAAATGGCCTTGAAGTGTCTGTCTTTGGGTAAAGTGCATGGTGTTAATATGTCATCCATCTATAACTGTTTTGGCTTTTTAAGGTTTGTTTTTGCTTACTTCCTGGGTCTTGACTGTACTTCAGATAATTGAAGTGTTACTGTAATGTTATAAGAACTCAGAAATGTTTTCTTCTTGGGTACTTTGACATAACCAGCTTACCCTTAATAGTATTTCAATACACAATATTAATGGTGGGCATTGTGCACATTTGAAAATATTTATTTATTTTGAATTTGATTCTGGGAAATATTAAGAAGAGTTTTGTGTTCTGAAATTGGCTGATTTTCGAGAGTACTAGGAAATTTGGATTCAGTATCAAGAAAAGACCATGGCGCACTTGAGAATGCAGACATGAAATCACAGCTGTAATTTATAAGAGTCTCTAATCTGCAAAAGAGAGTTCAAGTTACTGCTGCTCCTGACATAAATTGCCTCCTCTTTAGAGTGCCATTCAGTTGATTCTAATAGAAATAGAGCCTGCTTTCTCTGAGACAGAGGATCCTCAAGCAGCAGAGAGGTAGAAGAGGTGTTTAGAAGAGGGAAAATGGCAGAGGAATAGCAGGTTGCTTTATCGTCTCTGTAAACGCAAATCCGGTGTGTCCTTCCTAAGATAAAAGAAAGGAACTGGGTTATTCACACACAGTTGGATCAGTTACGGTTTTTACTCAACAAAGAATTATGTGTATTATTGAGTTTCTGTGCTTGACTCTTGATGGGAAGTATAGTACAAGGAGTCTTCGGACTTGGTCCTAACTCTCCATTGAAACCAGGTACATGTTCAATTACCAAGTAAATGAAAATTTCAGAAATAATATTTACTTGTTTTTAGAGGTTTTTTTTTTTTCTTTGGTGGGTTTTTCCCCCTTCAGATCCTTAATTAATTAGGGCCTCTTTAGACTTTTCTATGAGACAATATGTGTTAGGACAAAGGTTGGATTTTCTCAGAGATTATATTTCAATTATTTACTCTCTCCACAAATATCTATACATACATTACCTTTAATGCCTTGTGTTTTGCAGAACATTAAATGCACTGAATTTACAGATATTGGTTGACATTTTTATTCATGCCTCTTTCACCTACATTTTCAGCTACTAAAGGACAAGGTATCCTTATAAAGATTTATATACTAAATCTTGCAAACAAAATATTTATAGCACCTTGTTTTGCCGCAACAGGCAAGGGATGGAAGTTGTGTTAACTTCTGATTACCAGGGATGTGAAGTTCCTCTCTGATGCCCACTGAGTGAGTTAGCTTTTTCAGTCAGATGTATTCATCATTGGGTTAAACTCAGAATTTTGTCTTCTGGCCTTGGTTATGAGGGAAGCCAAAAGTTTTTCTCATTTCCCCTAATTATTGAGGAGCCTTTTGGTCTTAGGAGAAATCCCTAATTGAGGTTATATGTGGCTACAACTTCATGAGTGTCCATAATTACTAGTTTGTCCAAAACTGGTGAGGATGAATTGTGCTTTGAGGCACATTTTCTTATCAGGAGAAAAAGAAAGCCAATTAATGATGAATATGTATATGCATATAAATATGCATATATACATGTATATATAGTAATTTTATTATTTATTTAATTAGTTGAGCATGGATGTCTGTTTTAATGCCAAAGAATAGAAAGTCATTTATTTAGTTCAGGAAGTCACAGAATCATAGAATTTAGAGCTGTGAGGTACTCCAGGCTTCATCCAGTTTGACTTTTCCTATTTTCTACGTGAGAAAATTGACTTCCAGAATTCAGCGAATTGCCCAAGGTCAGTTGCCACTTGGCAGAAGAAGCAGGACTAGAGTTAAGCTGACTTCCAAGGCACAGAGATTGGGGCAGTGTTAATAGTAAAGAGTCTAAGTAGGGAACTACTCTGCTCAGTTAGAAACCCCAGAAAACCTGAGACGTGGAGAGATGAGAGTGAGAGCAAGGTCAAGGTCAGTAGACTCTGGCTGAGAGAAGTCCCGAGCTCCGAGCTGTTGGCTGAGAACCTCTGATTCAACCAGAGGGGTACACGGCTCTCAGCCGATGGCCGACTGCAGACCTGTGCTCTTAGTGGAAGGAGCAGTCCCTGTACTCCTAGCCTGGGAACTCCTACAACTTTACTACCTCTTTTTTTCCTGTCTGGACTCTCCCCAGGGCCATATTCCTTCTAGATAAGAATTCTTGAGGAGATGGACTGACCTTAGTCCTGTCCTCCCACATCCACTTCAGTTCACAGGGCATATGCTGCGTGTCTGGAGAAGTGTCAGCTTCTGGACTGCACAAAACAGAAGGGGACCAGACCAGGGGCAAAGGGATCGGCCAGATGGCAACACCAACTGCTCTCAAGGAGATGCATTTTTTAATAACTCAGCTCAGCGCAAACAAAACTAATTAAGCCAGTTACTCTGATTTATGCTCCTATAGGCAGAAGTAAACTACACTTACGTTACACTTTTGATGGCATTTAAAAGGTCAGAATATCTGAGTTGCAGAGTTTTGTTCATAGCAGCCTGGTCTGTTGAACCACTCTTGAGCATTCGAATTAACTGCACTCAGTAATTCAGGGTCTCTTCTGTTTCCCTGGACAGCGAGGGCCAATTCACCCAACTACTCAAACTGAAAAATAAGACCATGGAAAGCAGATCATTCGTCATGTTTTGCAGATGATGGATTAGACAGGATGAACAGAAAAGTGGGGAAAGATTCAACCTGCAGTTAGGAAGAGAGAATGAAAATAGACGTCCTTCTCAGACAAAGGCAGTTGAGAGATGCGGTTTTTGAGGGGGGACACTTCGAAGAATTTCAAAGGATCCGTCTGTCTGGCAGCGAACATTGTTAATGGGCTGCTGCCTCATCTTGATTGGCAAGGAAGGCCTCTTCATGGTTAGAGAACCAACCAGAACTGCCCTGGTTAGAGAGCCAGGCAGACTGGGGTGGGGGACCAGGCTGAATTTAGCTGCTTATTTTACATATGAGGCCACTTTGGAAGCGAGTAATTTATATTTATGATCAATTAAAGGGCTAGAAATAACATTATGCAGGTGATTGGCCATGAATAGCTCCCCCAGTATAGTGACTTTCATGAGAAATGATTTGGAATCAAGCTTTTCAAAATCTGTGGAAGAGCAGGTATGAAGATTGCTTATCTTTACATTATTCCTTTAGCAGTAAAATGGAGATTAATTATTCAGTCTTTCTTACCTTCAAACTATGTGCCACATGTTTTTCACCTTTAATTTCTTTGGTCTTTTCCTATTAAAATTTCAAAATTGCCAATGTTGGCGTTTATTGCCTAGCACGTTGATTCATCTTCGATGGAGATATTATTATTTTTAAGAATCTATACAGTCATGTATATTATAAGTACTTATCTGAGGAAGAGTACTTGGTTGATAGTGTTACACCTATGCTGTCTAAAAGCATATCTAAATTATTTTTGCATTTAAGGGTATCTCTGTGGCATTTCACTCACATGTTAAAGTAATATGTAGATACCCAGATTGTCCATGATGGAAATTTAAATTAAATTAGACACTTAAACTTTATTTACAGCTTTAAAACAATGGGAAACAATTTTATGAACTTCATTCAGCCAAATTCTAATTTCGTTGTGTACAAAATGACATTTACTTAAAAATTTTTTTGAACATTAAAAAATAATTTATTTAAATCTCTCATGGAGTTTAAGAAAATACTGTATTGTACTAACTTCACAAGGGGCATCATGGCACATTTATCCACCTAGAGACTTAGATACAGTATTGGCTTTGCCACTTACATGCTTTGTGACCTTTAGCACACCATCGACCACTCTGGGTAAAATAATTTATCCATCATGGCTTGGGGTGGAGATTTTCTAAGTGAGGAGTCCCAGAATTTGGGATTTGTAGATAAGTAAGACATTAGAATAAACCTAGAATTGCCAACATTTTATCTTTCTAAGTGTGGACAGTAAAAAGCAAAACAAAAACCAATCATACTTTTCTAGCACCATTTCATACAAGAAGGTCATTTGAACATTTAAAAACAGAAACTAAACATGTTTATATGAAAGGACAACCTCTGCCCCCGCCCCCAAACAACAACAACAACAACACAACAGCAACTGGCAACATTGTATCCATATATATTAACAATTTTTGGAATAATGACAACATATATAGTCCTTGGCTCAGATTTGACTATGTAACACAAAGACATCTCTAGTGTCTAACATGATACAGGACTGTGTTTTTATCCCAGCCATTGTGGAAAATCCGGTTTCACCCAGGTTTATATGTTGAGGAACATAGAAGCCACAGTGTTAACTCAGTTTCACTTAGGCAGAGTCTGAGTGAAACGTTGGACAGGAACACAATCCATAGACCCCTTGCGCTTCTTGCTCCTCCTCTCACTAGGACAAGAAGAAAGGAGATTCATCAGTCTGGGGTCTGGTCAACCCAACTGGGGGGCCTCTCTCTCTGCCTGCCACCCTGCTCAACTTCCTCTGGAGGTTGGCAGCTGGGCCTGTGCTTTTGACATGGAGCAATGGGGATGCTATTTCAGAGGAATTCTGTGAGCAGATGTGAGGTTCAGCAGGCATGGCATGACCTCAGAACCATGGCTGTAAACTCTCTTTGCAACATCTAATGATGTTGAACATCTTTTCATGTGTGCTTGGGCTAGTTGTGTATCTTCTTTGGAAAAATGTCTATTTAAGTCTTTTGCCCATTTTTAAAATCAGGTTATTTGTATTTTTTTGTTGTTGTTGAGTTGAAGGATTTCTTTATATATTCTGGTTATTAAACCCTTATTAGATATGTAGTTTCCAAACATTTTCTTCCATTGTGTAGGTAGTCATTTTACTTTCATGATAGTCTTTTGAAGCATAACAGTTTTTAATTTTGATGAGGTCCCATTTATCCATTTCTTTCTTTTGTTGCTTGTGCTTTGGGTATAAAGTCTAAGAAACCATTGCTTAACACAAGGTGCTTCCTTCTAGGAGTTTTATAGTTCTGGCTCTTATATTTAGGTCTTTGATTCATTTGAGTAATTTTTTGTAGATGATGTGAGGTAGGGGTTCAATTTCATTCTTTTGTAAGTGGAGAATCTGTTTTCCCAGAACCATTTTTTGAAGAAACTGTTCTTTCCCAATTGTGTGGTCCTGGCCTCCTGTCTTTGTACCAGTACCTTGCTGATTTGATTACTTTAGCTTTGTATGAAGTTTTAAGATGGGTGGGTATGAAACCTCCAACTTCGTACTTCTTTTCCAATATGTCTTTAGTTATTTGGGACCCCTTACCCTTCCATATAAATTTGATGATTGGGTTTTCATTTCTGTCAAGAAGGCTGTTGGAATTTTGATTGGGATTATGATGAATCTCTAAATCACTTTGGGTACGATTGACATCTTAATATTTGGTTTCCCAATCCATGAGCACATAGTGTCCTATTTATTTAGGCATTCTTTGATTTCTTTTGGCAATGTTTTGTAGTTTTCTTTGTATATCCTTTACATCCTTGGTTAGATTTATTCCTAGATTTTTGATTCTTTTATTTGACTTTGTAAATGGAATTGTTTCAAGTCAAGGAACAATTTTCTTCTGATTGTTCACTACTAGTGTTTAGAAACATTGGTGATTTTTACCTGTTGATCTTGTACCCTGCCACTTTGCTAAATTCATTTATTAATGCCAGGGGCTTTGTTCTGGATTTTTGAGGACTTTCTGCGTATAGGATCATGTCATTTGCAAAAAAAAGGGAATTTTTGCTTCTTCCTTTCCAATTTGGATGCCTTTTATTTCTTTTTCTTGCCTAATTACTCTGAATAGAACTGCCAGTACAAGGTTGAATATCAGTGGTGAGAATGGGCATTCTTGTCTTGTTCCTCATCTTAGAAGGAAAGCTTTCAGTCTTTAAGCATGATGTTAGCTGTGGGTTTTTATATATGCCCTTTATTATGTTGAAGAAGTTTCCTTTTATTCCTAATATTCTAAGTGTTCTTATCAAGAAAGGAAGCTGGATTTTGTCGAATTCCATTTCTGCATCAATTGAGATGATCATGTGTTTTCTTTTTCCTTCTTTCTGTAATGTGGTGTATTACATTAACTGATTTTCTTATGTTGAACCATCCTTACACACCTGGGATAAATTCCACTTGATCATGGTATATAATTTTTTAATGTGGTTTGGATATGATTTGCTAATATTTTGTTGAGGATTTTTGCATCTATATGCATAAGATATATCAGTTTGTAATTTTATTTTCTTGTGTTGTATTATCTGGCTTCAGGATGACCGGGATTTGGTATCAAAGAATGAATTAGGAAGTGTTCCTTTGTCTTCAGTTTTTTTGGAAGAGTTTGTACAGGATTGATGTTAGTTCCTCTTGGAAAGTTTGGTAAAAGTCTCCTGTGCAGTCATCCCATCCTGGGCTTTTCTTCGATGGGAAGGTTTTTATGACGGAGCCAATCTCTTTACTAGTTATTGGTTTATTGAAATCTTCTATCCTTTATTATTTCCTTCCTCTGCTTACTTTGGCTTTAATTTGCTCTTTTTCTGGATCCTCCATCTGTGAGGTTAGGTTTGTTGTTTGAGATCTTTTTTTTTCCATATTTGTGTAAGCATTTAGAGCTATAAGTTTATCTCTGAGCACTGCCTTTGCTGCTTTCTATAAGTTTTGTTATGTTGTGGGGGTTCTCATTTTTTATTTATCTCAAGACATCCTAATTTCCCTTTTGATTTCTTCTTTGACCTATTGGCTGCTTAAGAGTGCATTGTTTAATTTCCATATATTGGTGAAATTTCTAATTCTCCCTCTGTTACTGATTTCTAGCTTCATTCCGTTAGGTCAGAGAAGATACACTGTGTCATTTTAATACTTTTGTATTTACTGAAACTTCTGTTGTGACCTAAAATATGGTTTGCCCTGGATAATGATCCCTGTGCACCAGAGAAGAATATGTATTCTGCTGCTATTGGATGACATGTTCTATATATGTCTGTTATTTTTGGTTGGTTTAGAGTATGGATCAAGTCTATTTCCTTATTAGTTTTCTGTCTAAGATGTTCTATCCATCTTGAAAGTGCTGTATTGAAGTCTTCTACTCTAATGTAAAACTGTCAATTTTCCCCTTCAAATCTATAAATATTTTCTTCATATATTTGGGGCTTTGCTGTTAGGTGCGTATGTATTTATAATTGTTATTTCTTTTTGTTGAATTGATCCCCATATGAGTACATAATCACCTTTTTTGCCCCTGAAACAGTTTTTGACCTACAGCAGATTTTATCTGTTATTTGTGTACTTATGGTAGCTCTTTTTTGGTTATTATTTTTGTGATACGTTTTTTTCCTATCATTTCACTCTCAGCTCCCTTGTCTTTGAAGTAAGGTGAGTCTTTTAGAACAGTTTATCCTTGGGCCATGCTTTATTATCCTTTTGGCAAAGGTTTTAACCATTTATATTTAAAATAACTATTTATAATGTAGGGCTTTCTGCTGCCATTTTGCTATTTTGTCTTTGTAAGTCATAATGTTTTTGGCCACCACATTCTATTTTAATATTTATTTGATTCTTTCTAGTGAGCCATTTTGCACCCCTTCTCATTTCTTTCTTTTTGTATATATTTCCCATTTATTTTATTTATGGTTACCATGGGACTAAAATTTAACATCCTAAATCTATATCAAATCGTATTTGATTTGATACCAACTTAGTATCAAAGTAGTATCAAAGTAGTATACATATACACCATCTTTGGGTTGTACTTGTTACAGATTTTATCTTTATACATTGTATGCCTCAAATCATGGATTTATCATTATGTTTTATATATTTGCGTTTTAGAACCTATAAGAAGTAAAAAGGGGAGTTACATGCCAAAAAATGCAATACGGTAAGACTGGCATGTATAATTACCCACTGGTTACCTTTACTGGAGATCTTTATTTCTTTCTGCCACTTTGCTTCACCATCTGGTGTCTTTTCCTTCCAGTTAAAGAATTCCCTTAAGCATTGCCAGTAGAGCAAGTCTTGTGGTTATAAAGTCCCTCAGCTTTGTTTTTCTGGAAAGTCTTATTCACTCCCTCATTTTTGAAAGATGGTGGCTATAACATTCTTGTTTAGAAATTGTTTTCTTTTGCACTTTATTTTGTCCCACTGCCTTCTTGCCTCCCTTGTTTCTGATTAGAATTTGGCCCTTAATCTTATTAGAACTCTTTTGTACATACCATGGTAATTTTTCTCTAGCAGTTTTTAGAACCATCGTGCCCTTGGCATGGGGCCATTTGATTACTATTTGCCTGGGTGTGGTTCTCTCTTTGAGTTTATTCTGTTTGGAGTTCATTGGATTTCTTGGAAGTACATGCTCATGCTCTTTGTTAAATTTGGGAAGTTTTCCACTATGATTTTTTTGAATATTCTTTTTTTAAATTTATTTTTATTTTTTTTTAATATTCTTTCTGCCTTTTTCTCTCTTTCTTCTACTTCTGGGACTCCCAAAATGCATAAATTGTTACTCTTGATGGTGTTCTCCAAGTTTCTTAGACTCTGTTCACTTTTTTATTCTCTTTTCTATTCACTTTTTTATTCTCTTTTCTTTCAGCTTTTTAACTTGCATCATTTCAATTATCTTGTATTCAAGATCACTTTCTTTTCTGCCAGCTCTAATCTGCTGTTGAAACACTCTAGGGAATTTTTAATTTCAATATTATGGTGGTCAACTCCAATATTTCTGTTTGGTTCCTTTTAAAGATTTTTTTCTCATTATTGAGATTCTCACATTGTTCATTCATTGTTTTACTGTTATCCTTTAGATCTTTCTCTGTGTTTTTTTGAGGACCATTTTTAAAAAGTCTTTGTATAGTATGTACAAAGTCTGATCTTCTTTGTTACTATTTTTAGATTTTCCTTTTGTTCCTTTGGATGGTCATCATTTCTTTGTCTTATAATATTTTGTACAGTGTTCATTTTAATATTTTGATGTATTAACTCTGGGATTTAGTCCTTGGGCTCTGTGTTCCTTAAGTTAATATCCAGCCAGTGTTAAGACATAGTCTTCCTTTAGGGGCCAGGAGCTAATAAAAATGTAGGAATCAAAGCAAAGATACTTCTTTTACAATCTATGAAAATTGGCTCTGCTGGTTGGTCTCTTCATTTATGTTTAGTCCTTTTAACAAGGTCAGCCTGAGGTGAAAACCAAGAATGGGTTCCTCGTATTAATCTGGGTTTTCTATCAGAAGAGAACCAGCAGATGATATCTTATACACTATAGAAATTGGCTCATGTAACTGTGGGGATGGGCAATCTGCAACTGGAAACTCTGATGAAGGTTTTTGACGAATTTTGAGAAGCTAACTGGCTAAAATAGAAAAAGAAATTCTCCCTTCTGACTGCTGAAATCATCACTTCTCCTTTTAAGGCCTTCAACTGATTAGATGACACGTCTTTGATTTTTGAAGTTAATCTCCTCAGTTGATTGTAGATGTAATCAGCTGTAGATGCAATAAACTTACTGATGCTTTAAATCCACAAAATGTCCTCACAGTAATAATCAGACCAGTGCTTGTTTGATTGAACAACTGGGCACCATAATGTAGCCAATTAGACATGTGAACTTAGCCATCACAGTCCTTTTTCTCTTTTCTGAGCCTGTGTCTGGTACTGGGTTTTTGCTTGCTTGTGGCCTTAGGAATTTTCATGTTTGCAGAATTTTGAATGACTCCTCTATTTAATGTGAAATAGACTTTCTCCTTGTCCTGGGTGCTCTCTTATATGGTGTAAAGTAGGAAATTCTTTTTCCCAGGACACTATTACTTGTCTCTTATGTGACTTTAGCTGTCTACAAGCCACCTTCCTGTGTGTGACAAATTCTGGTACAGTGAGGCTGCTACAGACTGGCATGGACATACGTGCAATCTAGTATGTGCACAAAGATTATTCTGTTCCATCTGGGGCAGGGCCAGGGAACTACAATGGGAGCATAGGCTGGTTTTATACCCTGTTGGGGAGCAGTTGGGGCAGGTGCTGGTAAGGGAGCCAAGAGCTGTGTAAGCTGTATTTTTTTTTTGTTGTTTGGCCATTGCCCAGTAACTGCAGCCTTTTAAAGTGTTTTCTGGAGTAATGAAGAAAAGGGCTCTGCTAGTTGTTTGCAGGTTGTTCAAAAATTATGTTGGGGAATGGCACCCTGGAGCATCTTATACCATCATCTTAGTTGAACAGGAGAGCCCCTAACTAGATTTTAGTTGTCTTTTCCTGCAACCTTTGGGCTAGGTTCTCCTTTATTTGACACTTTAATCCTATTACTTTATAACTAGTGCTTGGACTAGTTTGGAGTAAGGTTCTTCAATGAAATTGGGAGGGTAACATTAACTGAAGGGAAGGGCAAAATCTGTAGCAATTTCATTATAAACCATTGCCTTGCTTAATCAAGCAGTCACCTGTTCTTTATAATGTCAGGGATAATAAAGATTTATTACAACAAATTAAAGGCTAATCAGGGTGTATCCGGAAAGAAACAACATTGTAACAGAAACATAAATGATAATAAGGGGAAGCATGAGCTGGGAAAAAACTCTTTGGTACGGCTGGTAGTAGGATACCAAGTTCTTCCCCTTTTTCACTTGTTTGTTATATAGATTTCTGTACCATTCCATGTGTAGATGGGAGCTTATTGAAAATAATAAGTGCTTATCTGAATACACAGGGTCATTTATTTAATAGATATTTGTAGAGTATTCCGTGTGGGTGTACTGTGGTGATAGGTACTGTGTTGGGCAGAGCAGAAGTGGGAGTCATAGGTCCTGTTCTAGTTTGCAGACTGCTAGAATGAGATACCCCAGAAAGAGAATGGCTTGTAAAAAGGGGAATTTATTAAGTTGCAAGTTTACAGTTCTAAGCCCGTGAAAAATGTCCAAATGAAAGCAAGTCTATAGAAATGTCTGATCTAAGGCATCCAGGGAAAGATACCTTGGTTCAAGAAGGCCGATGACATTCAGGCTTTCTCAACTGGAAAGGCACATGGTGAACATGGCAATGCCTGCTAGCTTTCTTTCCAGGTTTCTTTTCTCATGAAGCTCCCCTGGGGGCATTTTCCTTCTTCATCTCCAAGTGTCTCAGCTGCGTGGGTTCTTGTGGGTCTCATGGCTCTTTCCAAAATGTTTCCACTTTTAAAGGATTCCAATAAACTAATCAAGACCTACTTGGAATGGATACAGTCATATCTCCCTCTAATCAAAAGTTAATACCCACAATTGGGCGCATCACATCTCCGTGGAGATAATCTAATTAAGCCTCCAAACTACAGTACTGAATACGGATGAAAAGAAACAGGTGCCTCCACAAGATGGATCAGGATTAAAACATGGCTTTTCTAGGGAACATAATCCTTTCAAACCAGCTCAGGCCTTTAATAGAAGGATTTTATGGTCTGATATGCCCAAGGGTCATGAGGTAAATAGCAATGAAGTATGTGGTTAAGAACCAAAATGTTAGAATGAGCAGTGAGTGCTTAGGTGTTCATGGGCCTGGGAAGTGGCTCGCATGTGGCTGTGCCAGGGATGGCTGCATTAAGGAGGCATGTTGTGAGGTTGCATCCTGCAGAGTGGTTGGATTCAGGTAGCCTGGCGGAAGGGAAGAGGCTCTCTGGGAGAGGGAGATGACTTAGAGCAAACTGTATCGAAGGAACAAGGAAGGAGTGTGCGGAAGTCTCTGTCAGGTCATGGCAGATAGTTTTAGAAAGTGGGTAGAGGCCAGATTATGTAGGGTGTTAAAAGCCAGCCAATGAGATTCAGCATCAAGGGACTGAAAAAACCCTAGAATGAGCTGAGAATTAACATCAAGGGATTGAGAGAACCTTCTCGACCAAAGGGGGAAGAGTGAAATGAGACTAAGTGTCAATGGCTGAGAGATTCCAAACAGAGTCGAGAGGTTATCCTGGAGGTTATTCTTATGCATTAAGTAGATATCACCTTGTTGTTCAA
>PVIY010048206.1:0-17429 GCA_004026745.1 Myrmecophaga tridactyla | reverse complement strand
TTTTTCTCTGTTATCGTTTTATTTCTTTTTCTGATGTCTTTTTATTTCTTTTTCTAAATCGATGCAAATGTTCTAAGAAATGATGAATATGCAACTATGTGATAATATTAAGAATTACTGATTGTATATGTAGAATGGAATGATATCTTAATGTTCTTTTGTTAAGTTTTTTAATTAATAAAAAAGTTTATAAAAAAAAGAAAAAAAAATGTGGTATATACATAGGATGGAATATTATGCAGTAGTAAGATGAAATGAGGTCCCAAAGCATATGACAACATGGATAAACCTTGAGGACATAATGTTGAGTGAAATGTCAGACACAAAAGGACAGATATTATGTAATTTCATGATTATGGCTATGGTAAACATAATCTCAGAGATTACACTGTAGAATGCAGCAGACCTAGAAGTACACAGGGAAAAGGCTACCCAGTGTGGTTGAACTTAAATGCAAAAGAATGGATAGAAGTAATGGTAACTAATAAGTGGGGTTATAAATAACATTGTCACATTGAAGGTGAATATAATTGAAAGGGGATGTATAGTGTCATGTATCCCACTGATTAAATTTGCAATTAATAAATAAGTTCTCACATGAACTATATCAAAGATTTGATATTAGACAAAGAGTCAATAGTAGAGGGATATAGGGGGTGTTCTAGTTTGCCAGCTGCTGGAATGCAACACACCAGAGATGGATTGGCTTTTAATAAAAGGGGATTTATTTAATTAGTTCTTCAGAGGAAAGGCAGCTAACTTTCAATTGAGGTTCTTTCTTACGTGGGAAGGCTCAGGGTAATCTCTGCTGGCCTTCTCTCCAGGCCTCTGGGTTCCAACAACTTTCCCCCGGGTGATTCCTTTCTGCATCTCTGAAGACCTGGGCTGAGCTGTGAGTGCTGAGATGAGGTATGCTGAGCTGTTTGGGCTGTGCTACATTGAGTCTCTCATTTAAGCACCAGCCAATTAAATCAAACATCATTCATTGCAGCAGGCACACTTCCTAGCCGACTGCAGATGTGATGAGCAACAGATGAGGTTCACATATCATTGGTGCATGTCCACAGCAACATAACTAGGCACCTTCACCTGGCCAAGTTGACAACTGACTCTAACTACCACAGGGGGAAACTAAAATCGCTTGCTATGGCCAATAGCTAGCAGGAAGACACCAGTTGTACCACAGTATTACCAGGGGCAACTAACTGGGGCGTGGGGGTGGGGGAGACAAATGATAAGGGGTGGTTTTGATTTGCTATTTGGTGAGGCTGTATTTGTCAATTCTTTGTTTCTATGGATGAATGAAAATTGTTTAGCATTGAGAGTGCTGCTGATTGTACAACCAAGTGAGGATACTGTAAGACATAGTTTGTTATTTTGGACATTATTCATGATGCCCAATAGATGAAGGGAGCAAAAGGATACAATGACTGAGAAGCATAATGGTGAACTGTGATACATTTATATGATGGACTGTGGTGCAGCTACAAAAAGGAAGGATGTCAGCAAATTGAATAAGCCTTGAGGATAATGTGTTGTGCAAAATAAGCCAGAAACAAGAGAACAAATATGCTGAAGTCTGTTTCAGAAAATACTTATAAGAAAATTGGAACCTAGATTGTAAGCCTTTATAGCAGCCACACTTAGTCTGAAGTTGTAAATGTATTTCTGGATGCTGAGACATTGAGCTATATGTGTATCAGCTGGTATTTCCTTGGAACTTTGAATAACTCTGTGACACCTAAGACCCAGAAATGGAGTGCTGCAGCCCTGGAAGTTAGCATAGTTATACACAATACCAGTTAAAGTAACTGAAAAAGAGATCAGGGGCCACATTGGCTCAGCAGGTAAGAAGGGCCACGGTGGCTCAGCAGGTAAGAATGCTTGCCTGCTGTGTCCGAGGACCCGGGTTTGTTTCCTGGTGCCTGCCCATGTTAAAAAAAAAAAAAAAAAAGAAAAGATCAGGCCTCAATTAGAGATAAAAATGAAGCCAATCTGGCTGGGACTAACTACGGGGACTCCCAAGAAAATAGGCCAAGCCCTTGTTTTAAAAAAAATATTTTTATTGACAAGCCTTCACACACACAATCCATACATGGTGTTCCATCAATGGCTCACAATATCAACACATAGTTGTGTGTTTATCACCATGATCATTTTTTAGAACATTTGCATCACTCTAGAAAAAGAAATGAAAAGAAAAAACTCACGCATCCCATACTCCTTGCCCCTCCCTCTTGTTGACCACTAGTATTTCAGTTTACCTAATTTATTTTACCCCTTATCCCTTCTATTATTTATTTATTGTCCCTTTTTTTTTTTAAACTCATCTGTCCATACCCTGGATAAAAGGAGTATCAGACACAAGGTTTTCACATTCACACAGTCACATTGTAGGCTATATCATGATACAATTGTCTTCAAGAATCAAGGCTACTGAAACACAGCTCAACAGTTTCAGGTATTTTCCTCCAGCTACTCCAATATACCATAAAGTAAAAAGGAATATCTATATAATGCATAAGAATAACCTCCCACCTCTGTTTGAAGTCTCTCAGCTACTGAAATGTTACTTAGTCTCATTTCTTTCTTCCCCATTTTGGTCAAGAAGGCTTTCTCAATCCCATGATGCTGGGTCCTGGCTCATTCTGGGAGTTCTGTCCCATGTTGCCAGGGAGATTTACACCCCTAGGAGTGATATCCTACATGGGGGGCAGGATGAGGTAGTGAGTTCACCTGGCAAGTTGGCTTAGAGAGAGAAAGGCCCAAGATTGAGGGCTCAGCCTATTGATTTGGTTGTCCCCACTGTATGTGGAGAATATTAGGAATTGTTCAAATGGGGAAACTGAATATTTCCTCCTTTCTTCCCAGTCTCCCAAGGGGACTTTGCAAATATTTCTTTATTTACTGCTCTAATTACTTTGGAATATATCACAAGCCCTTGATTTTGAAGCTTGCCTTATGAAGCTTATTACTATAGGGGAGAAGCTAGATAATGAGGCCCAATAATTATGTCCAGGGAACCTCTTTTGTTGCTCAGAGGTAGCCTCTCTCTAAGTCCCACTCTGCAAGGAAAATCATACCCATCCCCCTACATGGGACATGACATTCTGGGGTGAGAGTCTCCCTGACAACGTGGGGTGAGTCTAGCCCTTGCACCATGGGATCGACATATGCCTGCCTGACCAAAAGGGGGAAAAGAAGTTTAATAAAATAAGGCATCAGTGGCTAAGAGAGATCAAATAGAGTCAAGAGGCTACTCTGGAGGCTACTCTTATACAAGCTTCAGTTAGATATTGCTAATTGCTATGGTTTGCTAAACTCCAACCAACATCACTCCTGTTAACTCTTAAGAACACCTAGGGCTTGAACTGAATCTCTATAAAAGTTTCGTGGGCTAAGTTTACTTTTCTGGAGTCTATAATTTCCAGAGAGTTCATAGGCCAGATAGAACTGAAACCCAGAGGGACCAGCCTCTCCAAGATTATCAACTAATTAGATTCCTGTATCCTTTAGTGTCAACACCCCTTCACAACATGAAAAAGTTAGATTGGGCATTGCCTAAAGATCCGTATAGTTTGGGAGAAGGATCACAGAAGAAGGAGATGTTATAAGAGGAAATTAGGATTTAACAAATGAGTATGACTGCTGAATCACTACACTGATATTTCTTCTAGCCTCCAGTGTTTTAGAGCAGCTAGAAGGAAAAATCTGGAATGGTGGTGTGGTAGTTAGGTTCAGGTGTCAACTTGGCAAGGTTAAGGTACCTAGTTCTATTGCTGTGGACATGAGCCAATGGCATGTGAACCTCATCTGTTGCTGACTACATCTGCAGTCGGCTGGGAGGCATGCCTGCTGCAATGAATGATGTTTGATTTAATTGACTGGAAGCGTAAATGAGAGAGGTCAATGTAGCACAGCCCAAGCAGCTCAACATACCTCATCTCAGCACTCGCAGCTCAGCCCAGGCCTTTGGATATGCAGAAAGGAATCACCCCAGGGAAAGTTGTTGGAACCCAGAGGCCTGGAGAGAAGGCCAGCAGAGATCACCCTGTGCCTTCTCACATAAGAAAGAACCTCAGTTGAAAGTGAGCTGCCTTTCTGCCCTCCCCCTGTCTACGTGTGACATGACCCCATGCCCAGGGGTGTGGACCTTCCTGGCAACATGAGACAGAAATCCTAGAATGAGCTGGGACTCAGCATCAAGGGATTGAGAAAAACTTCTCAACCAAAAAGGGGAAGAGTGAAATGGACAAAATAAAGTGTCAATGGCTGAGAGATTCCAAACAGAGTCGAGACATTATCTTGGAGGTTATTCTTACGCATTAAATAGATATCACCTTGTTAGCCAAGATGTAATGGAGAGGCTGGAGGGAACTGCCTGAAAACGTAGAGCTGTGTTCCAGTGGCCATGTTTCTTGAAGATGATTGTATAATGATAAAACTTTTGCAGTGTGACTGTGTGATTGTGAAAACCTTGTGCCTGATGCTCCTTTGGCACATGGACAGATGAGTAAAACATATGGAATAAAAATAAATAATAGGGGGAACAAATATTAAATTTAGATTGAAATGCTAGTAATCAATGAAAGGGAGGTCTTTTTATTTCTTTTTCTGAATTAATGCAAATGTTCTAAGAAATGATCGCAATGATGAATATGCAACTATGTGATATTGTGAATTACTGATTATATATGTAGAATGGAATGATCATAAGTTAAGAATGTTTACATTTGTTTGTTATATTTTTTAAAAATTAAAAAATTAATTAAAAATATGAATAATAGGGGGAACAAATGTTAAAATAAATTTAGTAGATTGAAGTGCTAGTGGTCAATGAAGGGGAGGAGTAAGGGGTATGATATGCATGAATTTTTTTCTGTTTTCTCTTTATTCTTTTTTTGAATTGATGCAAATGTTCTAAGAAATGATCATGATGATGAATATGCAACTATGTGATGGAAAAAAAAGAATATTCATATTGTACATTGATTGGTTTTATTAATAAAAATTTAAAAAAAAAAAGAAAAAGAAGGTTAGCTGCCTTTCCTCTGCAGAACTACATAATTTCAATGAAATAAATCCCTTTTATTAAATGCCAATCTATCTCTGGTGTGTTGCATTCCAGCAGCTAGCAAACTAGAACAGGTGGAATGGTAATCCACAACAAACTCTGAAATCTGTTCTCTGTTTGTTGAAGTGTACTTTGAAAATTATTGCTTTTTCTTTCTTTTCTTTGTATGTATGTTATATTTCACAATAAAAAATGTTAAAAAAAATCTTCAGAAGATTCTATTTATAATGGGTTTGTACTCACAGGAATGGTTTAAGATTAAGGGCATGTTTTTTCTGGGGTTTATAACCCAACCAACAACAGAAGATGGTCCAAGAGTTACAGTGAGAGATCTTGTGTCTTTCCAGATGGGAGACGCAAATCTAGGCATTTATGTCCTGAAATGTTAATATTTAAAAGTACCTGATAGTGTCCCTTCCAATGTGGTTCCAAAATGCGTGTGTATTAATGTCTTTTTCCCCCCTATTATTTATTTTTATTCAATACTTTCTACTCGTCTTTTGACACTACTGTTAGAGCCATAGCTCTCTGACAAGGAATGGCTCCACTCCATCCTTAGAAGAAGCAAACCATGCACGTGATATACTCAAAATCCATTGCTAGAGGTAGTAGTATGAAATCCATTTGGAGATGTCAAAGAGGCCTTGAGATTTAGGCTCTAGTAACCATCCGACCTTTAAAGTTTTACAAGGGTTATATTGGGATAGATGAAACATACATCAGCAACACCTCAGCAATTTTAGTAATTTCATATCAATGTCAGCTGAATACCAGTGGTCAATTTGTCCTTGCTGTGATGGGTAATTTCATGTAAAAATTTTGTTTCTATTTGAGGCCCCTGGTCATCCTGAAAGCCACAGAGATTATCTCCAAGTAATTTACAAATATATTTCCCTCATAATCTCTGCTATGACTATGGAGCCAATCACTGGCTTTCTATAATAGTCTCAGTGACTCTCCGAAGATATGGCCTCCTAAGGTATCATTGGGACTAGCAGCTTAGTGAGAACTGCCCGCCTGGAATAATGCTAAACCAGAAATTTCCTTTAGCCTCTATGTTATCCCTTTTTGCATGGGCTTCTGTCTTTATAATAGCCACCTCCTTAGGAAAATTTAGAATACTTAAATTTCATTACTCTGTTGACCATTGTTAATTGGGTTTCCTGCTGAGATCAAGAACACTGGTTTGCAAAGCATTTCAAAATCATGGACCATCTCAGAAGTATGTCTCCTAGTAAGGCATACATTAATCCTCTTATCTCTAGCTAATCATCAAACTCTGGGTAATTCAATGATTTCTGCCATCTGGCAAGATTTTACCTCTGGTAAAGGGTCATTGTAGGGGTAAGTTTAGATCTGTATGGAATATCCTGCCTATATTTTCTTATTTCAGTTTTAAGATATGAACTATTGATACAAGATAAAATCTTACTTTTCAAGGGGAGTTTCTAATAAATCTGTTTGGGGCATACATAAATAATTTTCACACAGAGCTAGGAAATCATGAATTTCCCCTTCAAGAAGAGTAACAAGATTTAAAAGTATTATTATCACAAAGGAAAGTATGTAAGGGGTGAGAAAATAAAATTTCACAGGAGATAAGCTTACTGAAAAATGTACATTTTCAGTATAGCATGAAAGACCATAAAATTTAATGGAATCCCTAAAAATTAAGTAAACAGAAACCTCTACTAGTTGAACTGTATATTGTTAGGGCAATGTTGGTTAGGTGGTTAGTCTTTTGTCACTGGGTAAATAGAGGTTTCTGATGTTGCCTATTAAGTTGAGTCAGAATACCAAGAGTTTGTCCAGATTGCTCATGTACAAACATAAAAAAATTTATGATAATTAGTAGTTCCAGACTGAGGAAGGTTGAAGAGCTAAATTTAAATCACAGAATTCCTGCTCATGTTTAGGTTTCCAAAGAAGAGGTTGGGTTACTGAGAACTTCATTAGATCATACAGAGGTATGGCAATTTCAGAAAAGTTGGGAAGCTATTGCCTGTTCTAACTAGGAATCCTAGCCAGGAATCCTCTTGTTTGGTAGTGAGCCAGGGAAAATTTTAATTGCTTGTGAATAGTCTGAAGTGAGGGCTTTATCATATTGGCACTAATCATGCTCTGGGCAATGCATTTTGTTTTGACAAAATTCTAACTTTTCTTTGGAAAGCATTGACTATGTATCAGATAAAAGTAAAACAGTGTAATATTTAAAGTCCTTAAGATACTGGGTAAGAACTTGTGAAAAGTAGGATGCTTCAGTAACCCCCTGAGGCATAAACATTCCAAGTATAATATTAATGTTCTCAAAAGAAGTCAAAGAAGTGTTGACTAACTTGGTCTAAAAGGGTAATAAAGAAAATAATATAAACTTACAATGTAAAATATGTAGCCTCAGGATGCACTGAAGATAAAATAGTACTTGAGTGCAGGTACCCCAGGGAAGCAGGTAATGACTATTCTATTCATGGCTCTAGTGTCCTGAACAAATGTATATCCTGTTCTATTGGATTTCTTATAATGAGAGGATAGTACTAAAAGTCAGGGCATACTATAAAGTATGATAAGTCTTTATTAGGATTCAAGTATTGGTTTTAGTCCTTTTTAAGCTTCTGGTTTTAAAGACTATTGTGCAAATTTGACTAGAGTTTTGGATCGGTCAATCTAACTATTAACTATGAACTCATTATGAATTGAGGAATCCTCATGAATTTCAAGGAAGAGGTGATGAAGATGGTATTTATTCTGCAGTTCCATTTGCACAATAAATCTCCTGCTATTAAGTTGGCAGTTGTCTTTCTTAGAAAGACTGTTCCTTGGTCTGAGCTCTGAGCCTAACAATTATGGGCAGGTGTTCTAGTCTACCAAAGTTGCCAGAATGCAACACACCAGAGATGGGTTGGCTTTTAACAAAAGGGATTTATTTAGTTAAAAACATATAGTTCTTCAGAGGAAAGGCAGCTAACTTTCAGCTGAGGTTCTTTCTTATGTGGGAAGGCACAGGGTGATCTCTGCTGGCCTTCTCTCCAGGCCTCTGGGTTCCAACAACTTTCCCTGGAGTGATTCTTTTCTGCATCTCCAAAGACCTGGTCTGAGCTGTGAGTGCTGAGATGAGGTATGCTGAGCTGCTTGGGCTGTGCTACACTGAGGTCTCTCATTTATGCTTCCAGTCAATTAAATCAAACATCATTCATTGCAGCAGCCATGTCTCCTAGCTGACTGCAGATGTAATCAGCAACAGATGAGGTTCACATGCCATTGGCTCATGTCCACAGCAATAGAACTAGGCACCTTCACCTGGCCAAGTTGACACTTGAGCTTAACCACCACAGCAGGGTTTGGGAAATGTCTGAGGACTGTTAGAGAAATTTACTATCTGAGTAGTTCAGTGACACCAAGGAATCAGTGTCAGAGCTTAAGATTGACACTTTATTTCTTGTATCAATAAAAGTTTTGCAATGTTTGTCCTTTAAAATGTAGAGAAATTTCTCTTTTGAATTTAAGGGAAATTAGGTGCTTGGTGCCCCCACAAAACACATTCATTATTTATCTGCCTTATTTCTTTCCTTCAATTTCTTAGCTAGGAGAGTTCAAATATTTTTCTGATGTCCCTTCTGCTTACAATATCCACAAGTTTTTTTTTTTTAATCAAAAACTCCTTCCCTGGCTTTTGTTGACTAGTGTGAGAGTATCTGTTTATAAGGACATCAGTTTATTCTGGTTTTTATTCTGATTTTTTTCTAAGACTTTTCAAAATGTTGAGTCATACACCTATAATACAGCTTTAGCCAAAAAAGACAAACAATAACAAGTGTTGGTGAGGATTTGGAGAAATTGGAACTCTGATCATTTCTGGCTGGAATGTAAAATGGTGTAGCCACTTTGGGAAAGTTTGGCAATCTCTCAAAAAGTTAAATATAGAGTATATATGACTCAGCAATGCTATTTGTGAGTATATAATTATAAATGAGAAGTCAGGATTTAAGAGATGATATGATTAGTAAATTGTTATATAGATATTCCTTTTTGCTTTCTAGTATATTGAAGTAGACAGAAAGAAATAACTGAAATCTCTAAATTGTAACCCAGATGCCTTGATCTCTGAAATGATTGTATAGCCTTTATCTTCTGCCCCCCTGTACTTGTAGAGACCTTGCGACTAACCTTTATTTGTACCCACTTATCCAGTTTTTCAAGTTTAGTTC
The DNA here is from genome assembly GCA_004026745.1 of Myrmecophaga tridactyla. Taxonomy (NCBI): domain Eukaryota; kingdom Metazoa; phylum Chordata; class Mammalia; order Pilosa; family Myrmecophagidae; genus Myrmecophaga; species Myrmecophaga tridactyla. Next base: position 8,150 of record PVIY010048206.1, on the reverse strand, counting down.
TTGTAATCATTAAGGGCAGCCCCTAATCTTAATTAATAAAGAGTCTTGGGTCAACCCAGAACTAACCTACTCCAAGTCCAAAGTTATCTTGATGACTGAGACTGGATCTAACCAAATGGGCCCACCTGACATGTGTGGTAGCTTAGACTTCAACCCACAAGTCACCTGTACTTCATCAGCCATTTTCTTAAACACATTCTGTGACTGAGCCTGGAATCAATCTGTGTGTGCTCAGTAATCAGATCACCTCTCATTACATCATCTGGGGCCCCTGTGCTCATTATCCTAAACCCTGCCCACCCTTTTCTCTCATAAAACTATCAGAATTACTGTGTTCTGTGAGACAGATCTTGGGAGGATAGGCCATCTGCTCTCTTGCAACATGCCTAGTAAACTCTCTCTTTGAAACCTTGGTGTCTCAGGAATTGGTTATTGAGCACATCAGGCCAAAGAGTCCGTGGCCTTTGGCTGGTAACATAACAAAGAGAATTGAAAAAATATGTTCATGCAAAAACTTGTACAAGAATGTTCAAAACAGCATTACTCATAATAGCCAAGAAGTGGAAACAACTCAAATGCCCATCAAATGAAGAATGGATAAACTCAATGTGATAAATCTGTACAATGGAATACTATTCAACAATAAAAGGGAAGGAACTATCAATAGACACAACAACATGGATGAATCTCAAAATAATTATGCTGGTAGAAAAAAACCAGTCAGAAAAGGCCACATATTGTATGATGTCATTTATATTAAATGTCCAGAATAGGTCAATCCATACAGACAGAAAGTAGATGATTAGCGGTTACCAGGGACAGAGGAGAGAGGAGAGCAGGAATGACTGCAATAGAATTGGGATTCTTTTTCGGGGGTGATGAACATGTTCTGGAATTAGATGGTTTTGATGGTTGTATAACCTTGTGAATATACAAAAAAGACCACAGAACTGTATACTTTATAAAGGTGAGTTTTATGGTATATAAATTATAACTCAAATTAAAAAAAATGTTCAATGAGTAGTTGGAGATCTGACAATAGGCCTTTTCCCCACTCAAAGTTTTGCTTACATACAAACCCTTCTATTTCCAGTCTAAGGCCACTAACAAAAAGTAAGGCAAGAGTTGGAGTTTTATGTGTCTCAGGATTCATTCCTGAATGTTCTCAAAAGGTGTTAAGGAATTTATTACTTTCATCTCCTTTGAACTCATCCTTTCTTTACTTGCAAGACTGAATTTTTAAAGTCTAATCGATTTTCCATAAGAAAAACTTTTTGGATAGCTTCTAAAAGATCTTGCCCAATAACTACAGTTTTTCTAACCCCCTCTGGTTCCCTATACAAGTTATGGTTTCTTAGATTACTCTCAAAGTATGCCCGCTCTTTCTTTTCCATCCAATATTTTTGCATCTGGGGTTCCTACTTGATATAAATACAAACCAATTGATACAGATCTGGGATTCCTAGATTATATGTTCCTGAAATTATTCCAAATTCCTTGTTAAATTTCTGTATATCTTTTCTAGACTTTGGAAAGTTCTTGCCATTAGTTCTCAGAGGAGTTTGTAGTTCATCTTCTAGCCTTCTTTTTGTAAGATTCCCCAAGAAAAGAGACCAAACAGAATCCTAAAGCGGCCACTCACAGAATGTCTATGAAGCAAGTGGATGCCAGTTGTGTAAAGACTGGACTGTGGTAGATGTTGTTTTGTGCAGACAAGCCTTCCATCTACTAAACTAAAATGCTCATTTTCCCAGCTCCTGGGAGGTTTAGTGGCTGACAGATTTCAGGTAAGTTCTTCTCTAGGAACTGCCCTCAGCTGAAGAAAACTACCTCACTTAAAGCCACATTGTGACAGCCTACATTCAATAACTAATTGATGAAAAAGTATATAGACTCACTAGCTTCAATTTGGGACATTTCTGATGGTCCATTTACAGTGCTCCCCAAAGCATTGGCTGAGGCCTTTAGAGTGAATATATTGTTAGTCAATTTCTTCCTCTACCCAATATTGCTTTTGTTTTTGGCTCTCCACTGGTGTTCTCCAGATGTTACTGTACAAGAAACTTCCTTTATGCAAATCTCCATCTCAGAGTCCTGTTTTTTTTGAGGAACCTAACCTGTTCTAGAGTTTACTAGCTGGTGGAATGCAATATACCAGAAATGGAATGGTGTTTAAAAAGGAGGAATTTAATAAGTTGCAAGTTAATGGTTTTCAGGGTGTGTAAATGTCCCAAATTAAAGCAAGTCTATAGAAATGTCCAATCTAAGGCATCCAGGGAAAGATACCTTGATTCAAGAGGGCTGATGAAGTTCAGGGTTTCTCTCCCATTTGGAAAGGCAAATGACAAACATGGCATCATCTGCTACCTTCCTCTCCAGCTCCCTGGGAAGCGTTTTCCTTCATCTCCAAAAGCCGCTGGCTGGTGGACTCTCTGCTTCGTGGTTCTGTGGCATTCTGCCATGACTTTCTCATGGCTCTAATAAGGGACTCTTTCCAGAATGTTTCCTCTTTTAAAAGATTAATGGGTGGAGTCACTACTCCATGGAAGCTGTCTCATCAAAAGTTACCACCCACAATTGGGTGGATCACATCTCCATGGGAACAATCAAAGTGCTCCCAGCCAGCAACATTGAATGAGGATTAAAGGGTATGTCTTTTCTGGGGTCCACCGCAGATTCAAATGGGCACATAACTTAATCCAGTAGTAAACATAGACTTGGGATAAAGAAAATAAGAAACAGAGAAAGTCATTAGGCGTTATTAATATAATAGACCTTCCAGTCTATTACAGTGCTTCCTTTCCCCTCAAAAAGATATGGCAGGATGCTTTCATGCTTAGTCTGGGAGAACAAAACATCAACGATAGCAATACTTACAGAGTGCCAGGCACTGTTCTAAGTGTGTTACATAAAGTCATCTAATACTCATGGCAACTGTCAAAGGTAAGTACTATCACCCCTGTTGCCAGAAGAGGGCACTAAGACACAATTAAATTAAGTGACTTGCACAAGGTCTCGCCATGAGAAGTGGAGGTTTGGAAACAGACTGACTCCTATCATCTCCACAAGCCATGCCCAGAGCTGCTAAGGCAGAAGGCTGGGGGTGGGGAAGAGCTGAATGGGACGTGCAAGTGGACAGACAGGATCTGGTTGGACTCACTAGTCAGAAGGAAGTTTTAACTGAAAGCAGCAGATGAGGAAGAGGGACACTGCTGCCTCTTGGCCAGTCAGTCCTTTTCTCTTGTCCTTTTTCTGTTTGTTTTCCCTAGCCTGATCAGAAGATTGCCTGCCCCCACCTCCATGGCAGATGTTCTCTGGGGTGGTGAGTGTGTGTCTCTGTGTATGTGATGGTGTGATGTGAATACTGTATGGGGCTGCAAACTCACTTTTTCCTCCTCTAAATTCTGTTTGCAAGGTGAAGTTTGCAGAGACCTGTCCCCATTTGTTACTACTCATATTGTGATCTGTTTGTGTCACTCATGACTTTTCAGTTAGCATGTGGCTATGGCTCTGACCACCTGTGGGCTCCACACTCTCCCACCACAGCATTTAGCACAATTCACAGCTAGGTGTTACCTAGAGACACAACTGCACAGAATTACAGGGTAAACTAGATATCATCTAATTTGCTTCTCTCTTTGAAACCCAGAGAACCAAAGCTAATTAGAGACAGAAACTAAGATCCAGGCCCAGAATGTGGCATTGGCTTGTCTGTTTCCCCTCTTTTCTCTCCACACCCTTTCATATTTCACCCTCCAGCCACACTGAACTGTGGGCAGTTCCACAGGAGCACCATGTCATTTCTCCCACTGGAGCGGGTATAGGTTCTGGAGCCATACTGCCTAAGGTCAAATTTCAGCTGTGTGACTTTGGGCAAGTTACTAAACCTCTATGACTCAATTTCTATGTCTCTATAATTGGGAAAATCATAGAACCTACATCATGCAATTGAGAGAATTTGGAGCGGCGTGGGGATGGTGGTGAAGAGAATGTGCATTAACAGTTCCTGGTATGTGGTAAGTGCACAATACTTGTCAGCTATTCTTGTCATTGCATTTAGACCTTTGCACTTGTTATTCTCCCTACTTAGAATTTCCTTACTCCAGATATCACCTCCTACCCCAAATGCCTTTCCTTAACTATGTTGTCCCTTCTAGGTCTTACCTGATTTCTCTACAATCGTTGGGTTAGGTGTACCTTTTCGGTATTCCTATATTTGTTGCTGAAATATTCATTCCTACTGTGTACTTAGTATTTTGTAGGCACTAGGATTACGACAATACACAAAAAAGTAGAATAATTCCTCCAATCCTAGTCAAGGAATGGCACATAATAGAATAAATACATAGTTATTTTAGACAGTGATAAGTTCACCGTCAAAAAATAAAGCAGGAAAGGAGATAAAAAAATGTCAGGGTTTGCAATTTTAAATGGGATGGCTTAGGAAGCTCTCATTAGAGAAGCTCACACTTAATAAAGACCTGAGTTGGTGTATCAGTCAGGGCTCAACCACCAAAACTCCTGGATTAGGGTTTGGTTAAATGACTGGATACTATAGCCTGGTCAAGTTGACACATAAAACTGAACATCACAGAAGGGAGCTAGACATACAAATATTTGGGAAAGAGTATTCTAGTTAAGGGAAACACTGGTGTAAAGCCCTAGGTTACAAGCACTAAAGGGGCATTCAAAGAACAGTAAATAAGCCAGATGCAGAAAGCAGAAGAGAGAGTAGCAAGAAATGAGGTCAGATCAGAGAGATAATGGGGAGCCACTTCAGGCATGGTCTTGTCAACCATTGTAAACAGTTTGACCATAGGGGTTTTAATTTTTTTTATTAATTAAAAAAAATTTTTAAATGCCAAAAAAAACCCAAACACAAACATTCATAACTTTTGATCATTCCGTTCTACATATATAATCAGTAATTCACAATACCATCACACAGTTGCATATTCATCATCATGATCATTACTTGAAACATTTGCATCTATTCAGAAAAAGAAATAGAAAACAAAAAAGTTCATACACACCAACTCCCCACCCCTCCCCCTCACCAATCACCAGCATTTCACTCTAAATTTGTTTTAACATTTGTTCCCCCATTATTCATCTTTATTCCAAATGTTTTACTTGTCCATTGACAAGGTAGATAAAGGGAGCATCAGACACAAGGTTTTTACAATCACACAGTCATATTGTGAAAGCTGTATCATTATACAATTATCTTCAAGAAACATGGCTACTGGAACACAGCCCCACATTTTCAGGCACTTCCCTCCAGCCTCTCCATTACACCTTAACTAAAAAGGTGATATCTATTTAATGTGTAAGAATAAACACCAGGATACCCTCTTGACTCTGTTTGTAATCTCCCAGTCATTGACACTTTATTTTGTCTCATTTCAGTCTTTCCCTTTTGGTTGAGAAGATTTTTCTCAATCCTTGGATGCTGAGTCTCAGCTCATTCCAGGATTTTTGTCCCACATTGCCAGGAAGGTCCACACCCCTGGGAGTCATGTCCCATGTAGACAGGGGGAGGGTGGTGAGTTTGCTGGTTGTGGTGGCTGGAGAGAGAGGCCACATCTGAGCAACAAAAGAGGTTCTCCTGGGGGTGACTCTTAGGCCTAATTTTAAGTATTCTTGACCTATCCTTTGTGGGGTTAAGTTTCATATGAACAAACTCCAAGACTGGGGGCTCAGCCTATAGCTTTGATTGCCCACCCTGCTTGTGAGAATTTCAAGAATTCAACTTGGAGAGGTTGAATTTCCCCCCATTCTCACCATTCCCCGAAGGGGACTTTGCAAAAATTTTCCACTCACTGATTAAATCACTCTGGGATTTTTTTTTCAGGGCATCACTCTGGACAAACCAACAAAATCTCATGTCCTACCCAAGGTTCCATGTACTTATGGTGTTCAACTAAGTTATCTACATAAGTTATATTAGGAAATGCACTAGTCAAAAGATAAAGTTTGTACCAAATAAATATTTTTTGCTTTAGTCTCACACATAAGTTGAAATTTTAAAATATTAATGGCCATTTATTTTCAGCACCCTGCAGTAATGACATTCCTTTTTTCTTCCTCTTGCAAAAACATTTTTAAAATTTGTACATTTAGTCACTATCATTATACACTCTAGGCATTCCTAGATTATACCATCTCAATCTTTATCGTCTATCTTTCTTTGTGATTTCATTTATGCCCCCAGCCCTCCTCCCTCTATCATTCTCACATTCAGTTTCATTCAGTGTTTTAACATAATTGTATTACAGTTAGGTAGTATTGTGCTTTCCATTTCTGAGTTTTCATATATTCAGTCCTGTTGCACAATCTGTATCCCTTCAGCTCTAATTTCCCAATATCTTACCCTATTTCTATCTCCTGATGGTCTCTGTTACCAATGAAATTCTCCAAGTTTATTCACTAATGTCAGTTCATATCAGTGAGACCATACAGTATTTGTCCTTTTGTTTTTGGCTAATCTCACTCAGCATAATGTCTTTAAGGTCCATCCATGTTGTTACATACTTCATAACTTTATTCTGTCTCACAGCTACATAATATTCTATCATATGTATATACCACAGTTTGTTTAGCCACTCATCTGTGGATGGACATTTTGGCTGTTCCCATCTCTTGGTAATTGTAAATAATGCTGCTATAAACATTGGTGTGCAAATGTCCATTTGTGTCCTTGCTCTCATGTCCTTTGAGTAGAGACAGCATATACATGGGTCCTGTTTTTGTTGTTGTTGTTGTTGTTGTTTTTAACATGGGCAGTCACCGGGAATCGAACCTGGGTCCTCGGGCATGCAGGTAAGCATTCTTAGCTGCTGGGCTACCATGGTCCACCCGGGTCCTGTTTTTTAATCCATTCTGCCAGTCTTTTGATTGGGGAGTTTAATCCATTAACATTTACTAAATGTTACAGGTAGTACTTTCTTCTACCATTTTGCCTTTTGGATTTTGTATGTCATATCTAATTTTCCTTCTTTTACCTTTATTCATAGTCTTCTTTTCTGCACTCTTCTCCACATGTCTCTCTTCTGTCTTTTCATATCTGTCTCTAGTGCTCCCTTTTGTATTTCTTGCAGAGCTGGTCTCTTGGTCACAAATTCTCTCAGTGATTTTTTGTCTGAAAATGTTTTAATTTCTCCCTCATTTTTGAAGGACAATTTTGCAGGATACAGAATTCTTGGTTGGCAGTTTTTCTCTTTTAATAGTTTAAATATATCATCCCACTGTCTTCTTGCCTCCATGGTTTCTGCTGAGAGATCTGCGCATAGTCTCATGGTGCTTCCCTTGTATGTGATGGATTGCTTTTCTCTTGCTGCTTTCAAGATTCTCTCTTTCTCTTTGACCTCTGACATTCTGATTAGCAAATGTCTTGGAGTACGTCTATTTGGATCTATTCTGTTTGGGGTGTGCTGTACTTCTTGGATCTGTAATTTTAAGTCTTTCATAAGAGTTGGGAAATTTTCAGTGATAATTTCCTCCATTAGTTTTTCTCCTCCTTTTCCCTTCTCTTCTCCTTCTGGGACACTCACAACATGTATATTTGTGCACTTCATATTGTCATTCAATTCCTTGAGTCCTTGCTCATATTTTTCCATTTTTTTCCCTATATTTTCTTTTGCTTGTCGAATTTCAGATGTTCTGTCCTCCAGTTCACTAATCCTAACTTCTGCCTCTTGAAATCTACCATTGTAGGTTTCCATTGTTTTATTCATCTCTTCTACTGTGCCTTTCATTCCCATAAGTTCTGTGATTTGTTTTTTCAGACTTTCAATTTCTTCCTTTTGTTCATTCCTTGCCTTCTTTATATCCTCCTTCAATTCATTGATTTGGTTTTTTATGAAGTTTTCCATGTCTGTTTGTATATTCTGAATTAATTGTTTCAGCTCCTGTATCTCATTTGAGTTGTTGGTTTGTTCCTTTGACTTGGCCATATCTTCAATTTTCCTAGTGTGATTTGTTATTTTTTGCTGGTGTCTAGGCATTTAATTACTTTAATTCGTTTATTCTGGAGATTGCTTTCACTTCTTTTACCTAGGGTTTTCGTGCTGGATGAATTTGTTGTCTGTTTGTTCTTTGACATTCAGTTCAGCTTTATCTGGACCTCTAGCTTAGGTTTTGTTTAACAG
>PVIY010048205.1:0-17425 GCA_004026745.1 Myrmecophaga tridactyla | reverse complement strand
TATTTTGCTGCTCTACAGTCAGAAAATAGCAGATGCTTGGGTGAATCAGCGATGAAGAATTTATACTAACTGTTTGCTCTGCATTATATGAAAGTCCTCAACCAATGACAAGATAAGTAGGAGTTCCTGCCATTGAAGTATTTAGAGTTGAACTATTTTTAACTATTGAAAAAGCATGGCCTTCCATCTGTGCAGCCTGAAGTGATGTGAGGCCCGGTCCTCAGCCAGGACTGGTAGTCAGTTTAAGAATTTATTTTTTCCTAGTCTGATTTACAGCATACTATTTTCAAAGCATCCTTTAATTGCTTTGATTCCACACATGCATTCAGACAATATTATTTTTCTGTGCTATAGTAATAAAGGAAAAAAAGAATAAATCAGATAGAGGAAAATTTGATTTTCCTCTATGGACTGCACAGGACCACATGAAGGAGAAACTAGAATAGGCCGAGGCGGCACTAGAGCCTGTTATTCAAGGTCCAGGTAACCTTGACTTTCTCCTTGGCACACTCCTTTGGTTTTCTCTGGAGGGAAAAAAAGAAATCAGCCTGAAGAGCTAAGAATGAAGTACTTTTAAGGGCAAAGATAATCCACAAGATCAGATATTGATAAAGTAATTTTCAGGATTTACTTTGCATTTAGGGTACCCGCTATTCATGGCATTCCACCACCATCACAGAAAGGCTTAATTGTTTTCATACCCAAAAGCCCTAACTCATTTCCCACCAAGGCTTCACACTCAGCAACACTTTCTTTCATCAGGAAGATAATATCGGGGGCCAAGATTGATCTTTTTTATATCCTATGACACTGCAAATTAAAACTACCTTCCCTGATACAGTGCCATTCTTTTACACTGGGTATTCACTTGAGGGGATGAAAACATTATGCTTTACGTGATACTTATACCACCTTTGCCCCTATGGCCACACATTTGGCGTCCCCTCCCTCCCATTTCCAATGCTGAGTCTTGATCTTCACTGCTAAGGTCAATCTAGATTGTCCTCCTTTATGAATGACAGTGAGAGAGTCAATGAAATACCTTTTCCTGTTGCTGGGTAACTGTGAATATTTTGAAAACATATCCCATAAATGCAGCAGGTTAAAAGCCTGCACTGGGCTTTCTGTGCAATGCGGATGCATTAGGGTGGCAGGGAATGACAGGTGAGAATAGCTATGCAAAATATATTACTGGCCTGATGTTCCACTGGAGAGGAAAACTATTTCAAGGCTGAGCAACAACTATAACATACCCTGCTAGAAGAAAAATAAATCTCCCTGAGTCTACATTCAGGCATCTGAAGAACAGTGATGGGGATACTGAAACAAAAGAAAAGAAAACAAAACAAATGACAAAACTCAAGTTGTCTTACCCTCAATTATCCTGCTTTCCATGGATTGATGAGCAGATCAATCTGCCCTAGAAATATATGCATATTTCTACATACCTATTGTAGTTACATGTGTATACATTTAAAGTTCAAATTAGTGTATTTGGAAAATAATTTTAAATAATGTTAAGGAGACCTTTTAAACAACTTCTCCCTCTTGTTTCTGGTGTTCCCTCCTTCACTTTTTTCTCCTGACCCCAAGTCCAAAAATCCTGGCATGTGGTCAGTGTTGGGGGCAGCATTTTATCTCACTCCATCCACTTAAAATATTTGCATCCTGGTGGGAGGATAAGCACAGTCTTGTCTAAACAGCTTTGGGATTCATCTCTGCAGCCAGAGCAAACTGTTTGGACACAAGTAACTGCTTTTGCTAACACGGGGTTAACTGTTCATACACAAATCTGCCAAAGAGACTCTAGGAAAGAATGTCCTTCTGCTAATTGAATTCTAATGAGGCCAGGAAGTAGATTAGGAATTGAGCTGTTTTATTGTGTTCAAACATTGGATTTAGGGATGTTTGGCCTATTTGATCTGCTTAATTCTTTAGTAGGTCCTCATTAATTTATAAAGAAATGACTACTCCAGAAGGAACCTGTGGGTTATTGGCTGATTCAACTGAAGGGGGGTTTTCCGGTAATATATCAGAGCCTCTTGGGTTCAAGGACAATAGAAAAATATGGGAATGATATGACCCAATGAGACAGTTGATAATGAGTTGCTCCTAAGTCTATTTAGTTGGCATGCCCCTGAAAGTTACATTTATTTGCCTTACAATATTTGGGTGGGTTTGGCAGCCAAACAGGGTGACCATCAGAAGCATTAGCTGTGGAAACAGAAATGTTCTAGGGACATAACAGAATATTTGTTTCAGTAATGTGGTCTAGCTAATGTTACCTGGGAAACCACTTCAACATAGAGATTGCTCAGTGAGTGTCACCCTGTGTTTACAAATTATGAAGATGCTTTGTGAGCATCTCACCTGCGCCCCAGGAAATGTCCGCTTGCCATAAGAGAGGGGATAGGAAGGTTTGGGAGGATCTGAAAGTCAGTCTCTGGAAGTTGCATTTACGTAAGCCTTACCTGTAGCGAACAGTTGTGATATTGTTTGCCTGGGCCCTCTCTTCTTTTTAGGGAAACTGGTCTTTCTTGCACGCCACTCCTTTGTTTCCATCTGGAAGCTGACATATTCTTATATGGCCCTGCCTCTTGTTACAGTTGACTGCCCCAGAGAGACAGGCACTTCACAAAAAGTGGACCAATCAGAAAACTTCCCTGAGATGCTCCAAATTTGAAATTGGGAATAGTTCCTCCCTGAGAGTGTTGCTGAAAGATGAGAAACGTAGGTCCTGTCACAGATCACATGTACTCCCTTCTAAGGAAAGTCAGTCTGCAGCAGGAGCAAATTCCAGGACCGTGGGTCTTGTTGGTACTCCCCGTACTCCTGTTTATTTCCTTTCCTGGGAGGAATTAGCAGCATGGATCCTATACAGAGGATGGCTATTTCATAGCTGGGGTCTTGCGTCCTCTCACAAGTGAATCTATTAAGCTGTGGGAGAAAGAGCTCCTGTGGAGAGAGGAGCCTGATGCCAGCCCGTGCAGACATGGCCCTTCCTAACAGTAGAGCACTCAGACCTTGGTTTGAAAGGGGCCGTCAGAACCATCAGCCTCGCTCCCCCTCGCACATGACTCCTCTGGGAATCGGGGTGAAGTTGCTTTCAAGTTGATCATTGGCAACTTTAAAGATGTTTCAGGCAGAAGCACACAGTTCTCCACGGTTTTAAAGTAAAAGTGATTCCCGTAATTAGTATTTATCAGAGTTTTCATATTGAAGCAACCGTGATAGAAAACTTCCCACCCTTTCCTTTTTATTTTCTAAATCCTAAGGCTTTTCTGTTAAGGATGAGGGAAGAGTACAAAGTCTTCTTCCTAAAATCCAGCATCGGTTTGACAGAGCTGTTTGACAAATTTAAATCCAACGGTGAGCATGGCCACCTGTTCTTGCAGATATCATCACAAAGCTCAGTTTTCACATAACTCCCTTTTGTGTCCAGAAAGGCCTGAGGTTAATGATAATATATGTTAGGAAAATGAACCCAATTGCAAGAGGAATGCAGTCATTCAGCACGGGAATTGTTTGGGATTTACCCTTCAGGAAAAAAAAAGTTTTTAGATCCTATGAAACTATCCCTTGTAGTTGATATCCCAGAATGCTGACGAGTGAGAACATACACCTGGTTTCAACAGTGGGGCTGAATTGCTTTACAACCACATAGCCTTAAAAACAAAGCAAAACAAAATAACAGAAATATCTTTATCAGAGTCTGGTGAAATCTGAACTCACCTACCAAGGAACCAAACCAAGATTACAGAAGGGCTCATAAGCAGACCATAAGGATAGAGGGAAAACAAGGCCAAAAGATGCTAAAACCAAAAAGCTTCCATACCTTTTGCAAAGAGAATATTTCAAATACATTATGCCTGCTTATATCTCAGTTTCTTAATTTTTACACTGAGTATCTTTCCCTACACCTCAGTTTCCTCATCTGTAAAATAAGAACAATAGTAGTGGGAATTTTGTGAGGATTAAATGAGTCAATACAGGTAAGACAATAAAAATAGTCCTTGTGCATTGTATAAATTCATTAAATATTTATTTCCCGGATGCCCATCATGCTGAGAGAGTACATGCACTGGGTAGGAGAGTCCAAGGAAACAGTCCAAGGAACTGGGGCTTCCAAATTAGCGGTGTGATGTCTCTTTCAGCTGCCGGAAACATAAACGGGGCACAACCCCTGATTGCTCCCACAAGGGCTTGTGGTTAACATTCAGTAAAACAAGAGCTACGAAACAGCAAGACTGTCACTGCGATTAGTATTACTCTTGGAGAACAGTAATATTTGAAAGCATATAAAGGCTGGTATCAGGTTATCCCACAGTAAACCCAGGAAAACTTTTTTAAAGTCAATCCACCTGTAGAGGCTTAACAGCAGAAGAGTATTTACACCTTTTATCCCTGGGAAGATGGAAAAAAATACCCCATTTGTAAGTTCTCACCAGCTCTTCCCATACTCTTTCTTTTCAAGGGTCTGTGCATTTGATTATCAACGAACCTAAAGAAATACCTGGGAGCACTGCTCTGGGATACCTGGAGCCCTCTATGAGGCCATGGCTATGGCCCTCAACCTGGGGATATCATTTAAACCTATTTTAAGCCTCCATTTCTTCTATAATATGTTCTTGTAGGAAGGATTCTAAGGTTTTCTTTTACAGTGGGGCTGTAACATTTTCAGTTTTTTATTTCAATTTCAACTTGTTCACAGTTTAATTCCTTTTAGTCCCAACCAAATGTTTCAGACCCTGGATGGAAACTTCTGGCCTGTGTTCCATGACAGCCTTCGAATATTTTCTGCAGGTATTCTCATAATGCTGAATTGCATCCCTGGGTTTTATGTACATGTGTGCTAAATCCAAAGACAGCAGCTCCTCAACAGTTGTTGACTCCGGGTACCCTGATGCTTACCTAAGGTGGCATCTTTGTAAAATTCATGAATTGCTGCTAGAGAAGCAAAGAGCACCTGAAAGAGTTACAATGCTGCCAAGGTGCAGCATTCCTGGGGGTGGGGGGAGAAAAGGAGTGCTTAAGAGCACCACAAGCTCTGGTAAGGAAGGGAATGCATTTGAAGGAGAGCACAGCCACACAGACTCTGGGTTCAGGTTGCCATGCTGCAATTACACATAATAAATATAATTAATGGGGCATCAGACCCGCTGACCTCTGGATACCTACTACACCACCCCATCAACCCTCCCCAGCCCCTCCACAGTCCTCCCCTGCCACCCACTAGCTGACTTATTGGGATACAGCAAGCACTAGGGCTTTATCCAGCCTTTGTTGATAAGGTTGAAACAGGGTGGAGATTTCCCCAGGCCTGCTTCGCGCCTGCACAAATGAATAAACTGCCTGTGTCACTAACATATTCCAGGTCATGCACACACACAAACATTATTATATCTTGAAATTACTCTTAAATTACTGTCTCGCAGGTTTTAACCGTTTTCCTAGAAATGTGGCTCCACAAATTCTTACGTGGAGCAAGGATGGCACCCAGTGGCCAAAATGCTTCATCTCAGACCTAGTTTTTGCACAGATTTTCCACTGCTTGTCTCTTTGGAGACAATGAATTGCTGCAAGATCTTTTTCTAAAGCCAGAGTTGACATTTTAAATCACATGACTGCTCCTTTCAGCTAAAAGGTGCACACGCATGCGCACACACACACACAGACCACTGAAGGCGTTAATGCAGAATAATAACTTTTAAAAATTTAACTTGAGAATCTTATGTTAAATTCATAATATTCCAGACATGTAGATCAATCTGAACGTGAAACCCAGTCTACATTCTTCACTTCATATCTCCCCCCAAATAGTTTCTAGTTCATAAGTTCTCATGCCTTAAACATAAGACTTTATCTCCTGACAAGTGCTTTATCATTAAACTGATGTTCACAATCTCATATCCTGGTTATCTTTTTGACAGGGTAGTTGCCAGGCCTGGAGAGCAAATGGATAATAAAGCGGGACTATTCTTTTTTCCTTTGAGTTCTCCAGATGTCTTGAGATTTGTATAGAGCCACAGAGCCAATCACACTGTAAGGAAGACAGGTGAGATGTCATAATAATAGACCATATATTTTCTATCCTAAGAATGATGCCCTGTCTCCATAATATTTGCTGTTTCCTATTTCCTTATGTTTTTAAACAGTATGAAACCCCAGGGCAAGAAGTCACATGGATGGCACAACCACAATACATGAAGAGTCTTAAAAAAGAGCATTATATATATTAATTCATGGAAAGCCTTTTTAAAAATCTACATTAAGTTCAGTCAAAATTTGTCTCTCTCAGGCATCATCACCATTCACACTTATTTGGCTCTAAACCGTCAAGATGTCACAAAGGATCCAAGAATAATAGTTGACAAAAAAAAAATGACTTAAGGATAAAATTTCATGACACTGTTTCTATTTTGAAGAGAAGCACTTTCTTCATGATCAAAGAAAAAAAGAAGCAAAAAAAAAAAAACTGGGAGAGGGAAAATCAAAACCAAATAGGTCCATTTTCTTGTGTGTTCTTGGATTCTCAGTTGCCTCATTTGTAAAATGGAGAAATGCTAACTCTGCTCTCAATGAGTTGTTGTGAATCTCAAATGAAATAATGGGTGTGAAAAAGTTTTTTATACATTGTGAAGTCATTATTTCAGGCACTATTATTACTTAAATATTTATAGCTAGTGGTAGTGTATAGTTTATAGTTTTACTGTTGATGAGATTAAGACTCTTAATCTTAATGAAAATAATCAGTTATCGTCCTCAGAAGTATTATTATGTTATATCACCCTTCAGATATAATGTATCAGTGATGGGCTTTGGGTATCACTTATAATATGTAACGAAACCAAACTGAGCCAAGTGTTCCACCAAATATCCACATTCTTAAACAGAGCTTAAATTCAAACCTTTGGGTATTCAGAGTCATAAGGGCTTCAAGATGATTTATCAGCACTTATGTTGCTTTGTGTTTTACTTTCCCTGTCTCTCCTACAGATGAACTTCATAGGCTCATAAAATTACGGCATTTTATAGCTGGGTATGGCTTTGTTTTGCAGATGAGAAAAACCCAGGCCTAAAAATCTTTAACTAACCAAGAGATCTGGTGGCCACTTTGTTAATTTACATATTTCTCTCTCTGGTCTTACTGTGTCCGTGGGCCTTACAAAGACTGCTGAAAGGGGCAACTCTGGCTATTAAGACTGCAGAAAACCCTCAAATCAGACATTCTCTACTTATTCCACAGTTCATGCGATACCTTGGGACCAGCAGAATCATGATCATGCACTTTTAATAAATTTATATCGCTCTATTTTCAACTGAGAAACCATGAAGAGCTATGAAACCAGTATACAATTTCAAAAATGGGAAGAAGAACGTGAGGCCTATATAAATTAAAAAATGATAGCCACCTTGACATTCAAAAACACAATAGTTGCATTTAAAAAAATTTAGTCTGCAGGGTGGTGGCAGGAAACACGAGTGAAGAATCTTCTTTAGTATTGATGAAATTGCTGAATCAACAAAGAACTGATAGCAAGGAGCTTTTGTCCACAGCAGGGAAGGAGACACATCATTATTGAGCACTCTAATGAGAATAGGGTCAAATCAATGCTTATTCTAAACAAAGAAAACTAATCCCTTTATTTTCATACGATTTGGGCTACAACATAGGAAGCCTAGGAAACTAACAATTAAGAACTTAAAATAAGGGATTGAGATAGAGTTTCTAGACATTCCATGGCCACAGATCTCTGCTTCAAGATTCTACCCATGCTTTGTAGCTTCCTCTGCCATAAAAGTTAGAGACATTTCAATGAATTTTTCCTTAGTAGATAGTTTTCCAGCACCCAGGTGCAAGACATGGCTCTAAGTGATGTGTCACAAAGATGATTAAGACAAGGATTCTCCCCTTAAAATACTACTAGTTTAATTGGGCGGGCCACGATGGCTCAGCAGGCAGAGTTCTCGCCTGCCATGCCAGAGGACCCGGGTTCAATTCCCGGTGCCTGCCCATGTAAAAAAATACTACTAGTTTAATCAGGTGCACAAAGATTTATAATGCGAGGAAGAAACTGATAGGTATCATGGAAAGAATGAAAAAATGAGATCACCTTTGCCTGAAGGACAGCTGGAAAAATTTCATGGAGAAAGGAGCAATTGAGCAGCGTCAGACAGATTGTTGGGACTTTAATATGCTGAGAGAGGGAGAAAGGCGCAGCCCAGTGGGAGGGAATATCAAGGGCAGGAATTGACAGAAAACCTCAAATAGAACAAATAAATGAGAGCATGGAAAACAGGCTGGAAAAGTACATAGGAGGGTAGAAGTTACGGCACTTTGAATGCCCAACAAAGAATTTGAAATCTAGAGGCTTTTTAGATTTTAAAGCTCTGTGAATAGGAAACGGGCACCATTAAAAGACTAATATGGTTAATCTGGTAGCTTTGTGCCAGTTGAATTTGGAAGAGACTCCAGAGAAGGAAGCAGGGAGATCAGTCTGGAGACATTAGTGTGTTGGCCAGGATGGGCTGAGGGTGAGAGATGCCCTCAAGTCAGAATGGATGGAGTAGCATTTGGGAGGACAGCAGGTGTGAGGATTCAAAGAAGACTGTAAAAATATGTCTAACTTGAGCATCTGGAGAGTGAAGGTAGGAAAGGCAGGCAGTTAGGAGTTTGTAGCTTCTATTCGTACTGAATAAATAGAGGAGGGAAAGTCAACTACTATGACTGCCAAATAAAGTCCATACTGTTAAGGTGAGGGGCTGCCAGTTCTGCATCTCCTGCCTTCACATCTAGAGTTAAAGATGGCTCCAATTAGAGGAAAATCAGGAAAAAGGTAAAGAGCCCCAGATACTTGGTGTTCTGGAAGGTTCTGACCCCTTTGGTCTTTGTTTCCTTTACAGTTTGGTGCTGGGGCTCTCACTGGGCCACAGTATCTCCCTCTGCACCTGTCTTCGCTGGACTTTCAAGAGTTGTCACTGCTTTGCTCTCTAGGTCTGCTTTGCTCTGGAACCAAAAATGAACTGTATTTTATTTCATTTCCTCAGCCTCAGACTCCCTGGACCTCCAGAGGTGACACTTAACACATGGCAGTGAACTCAGCTACTGTTAATGTAGAGAAGGAAGGAAGCCTTCCAGGTCCACTCTTCCTTCCAGGGAGAGTAGATATTCACAATGGTCTTCCCGAGACAGTGTCTGCACTTTGTATTCAAATGGAAAGAAGTAACAAATAGTGTCTCTTTATGCTGATTTGAGGGGAAGTTAGAGTCACCATAGGAGGCATTTTGGTCAGGTAGGTCTTTGAAGAGCCCTCTATTCACAGCCACTCACTTCAGCATATAAAAGACCAGCCTGGACTTTCAGACATAGTTTTTCTCACTCGGACTCCCTCCCTAGGATTTTCAATACTCAAGCGTGATAAAGTATGACCATCCTTTTTCTGATGTGGCATTTGATTAAGACACAATTCATAAAGAGAGCCCCATATAAACATGCAGACATTTGAACACAAAGCACTCCACATATTTATGGATGTATTCTATGCTCCTTATGAGCAGAAGATGCCCTTTAGGGTGCTGATTCAGCTGTTTCCTCTGAAGCCAATTTCCTAGTGAAGGTTCAATAACTCCCTGATGATAAAAAAAAAAAACTCAGCATAAATACTATTTAGAGTCAAAACAATCCCCTAAATTCAGGAGGAGGAGACAAGGGAGGAGACAGAATAGGTTATGTATAAGATGATACACAAATTCCCTTTATACCACTGTGAGGTTATCTTTTGAAAAGACATCAAAAATAAACTGAAAACTGGTTGTTGAGATTTTTAAAGCTAGCATTTCAGATGTCTCTGAGTATTGCGGCTGTGGAGAGAAACGTGTTTCTTCCCTTGCTCTTGCTCCTTGTCTGGCAAAGCAGAAGGCTGTGCAGTGGATGGAGGTGCCTACATGGGAGCACCTGCCCTGAGGGAGTGGGTGCTTCCTACTGATTGGGGGTGGGAAACACAAGCTCTTCAGACCTTTGCCATTGGCAGTCCTTCCTGCTGCCCTGCTCTACCTCTCCTGCTCGGCATTCACTATTTCGCCTGGTTAGGTGATTGCCATGCTATTATCCCTCTCTCCCCAGTGCACTACTACTGCAAGGATTGTAGTACTACAAGTAATCCAAGTACTACAAGGATTTTCCAGGGGGTTGGAAATAGAGTGGACAGAGCAGTAGCTAGCACATATGGTGCCTTTGGAAAAGGAGCTTCCTCTGGAGGGTCAATTACTAAAAGGAATCTCACGCGCTTGGCCAGCCAAGTGTGAGGCTGCCCTCACTCTTGCCTCCTTGCACAGAGGTCCTTGTACACAGCATATGACACATTTACCTGCTATAACTGTGAGGGTAGTCCTGAGGGTTGAAGCTTCTTATTATACACACTGGAGTATTTCAAAGTTCAAACTCGTCTCCTAAAATCTAGTTACTTAAAAAAAAAAACCTAGTAAATCACTTTGACCATTGACCAGTCTTTCCCCTGCCACCCACCCCACAGAGAATGCCATAAGATCTTATTTCTGATGTAGCCATTCTTTTTTTTTTTGTTATGTAAAGGTCACAGGGAGTAATATCCTGGGTATTTTATTTTACTTACTTTATTAGAATATTAATTTGTGGTCTAGGCATTAACATTGAAAACATGACACATGCAAGAGAAAGTCCAAATCCAAACACCCAACATAAGTTACTGACATTTAATTACTGAGGCAGTTATAGTGCTGTAAATGAGTTCATCTCTGATTGCAGCTGTAACCCATGCAGTTCTGAATTGAAAGAAGGATGATAGAAAGTGGCAATATGACATGGGAACATCCATGAGTTGATTTTAATTGGTAAATTGGCAGTATATAGTGATAACTGGTCTGTCCACTGCATTGGAATCTAAGGAAAGTGCATAAAATTACAGGAGCATATAATTGGTGTCCTAAACTCATTTTCATATATTATCACAGCTGGCACCTTCAGGTTATTAAAAGCCTTTAAACCAGTCATCTTCAAAGAGATCTAATTGTCAATATGGTCTTTATACATTATTCCTGTTACCACAGAGGAGAAGAAATATAAACAGGCACTAAAATCTGCACAAATTTTCTGTGCACACCTTTCTTATTGCAAGTTAATGGAAGACTAGCAAATGTCAATGAGGATAAAAACCATTGTCAGATCCTGGTTTCTTCTTTCATCTACTTATTCTGGCTGAGCAGTCCCGGGACAATTCTAGAAGGAATTTTGTACTCTAACCACCATTATCTACCATTCCACCCCACTATCCCCCATAACACCATTCATCCACCCACCACTAACTCTCCTGCACAGAGTTTTTTCCCCTAACAAGAGAAAGAAGTTTGACAAAAACAAAACAAAACAAAACAAAACAAAACAAAGGCCACTCCCCCCCTTTGACATTCTTGAATTGGGAAAGAAATCCCAAAACATGAAGGGTATGAAATAGGAAGAGCAGATAGGAGGAATGGTAAGGTAGTATCTTAGCATTAAATTATGCTTAAAGATTAACTACAGGCTTATGGAAAATCCATGTTCCTTTAGGCCACACCATCTAGGGATATAAATGATAGTGAATTAAGAGTAATTAATGGTACTCATCACATTATCTATTTGTATGGGATCTCCATCTCTTCAACTTGTTTCTGAGAGTATGCAGGGTATATTTTATTTGTCCTTAAAATGTGACCACTCACCCTGCCCTGACTTCAACCTCTGCTGGTCATACATGTAGGAAGGGGCCTTGCCTCTGGCCAATAGTGATACTACCTTCCTTTAGGCTGCTGCCCTGTGTTGTGTGCTGTTGGCATATTGGAATCCTTGTGCTCTTGGAAACACTTCATGCACTGAAAACATACTGAAGTCCAAGCCTTTCTTGTTCACTCATGTTTTCATCTGAGTACATAAGTCCATGGGAGGCTGGGGTAAAGGACAAATCCAAGGGCCAAACACCATGTTTGGAATCATCCAGACACACTGAGGCCTGTGGCCTCAACTTCCATTAGGAAAAGTTCTCAACCCAGAAGTCCTCTCAGCCTCTCAAGTAAATAGATCACTTCTCTGTGGTCTCCCAGACATGAATCACAGATATGGTACAGGTTGGGCTTAAACCAGGGCCTGCCTATTTATGTATGTATGCATTTGACCTCCAGATCTTTTTTAGCACTAGGTGACCGTGAAATTTTCTTCCTCAACTCTGACTTTATCTCTGAATGATTGACCATTAGCCTGGTCCCAGCTAGATATAATGAAATCCACTGGGCCTCATCCATCCACCTAATTAATAAAATCTCAAGAATAACTCCAATTCCAGATTTCAAATTACTGCACACATTTTTTACTATCTCTGTTAAAAAGTACTGCAGGTACAAAAAGGTTATAACATATTTAAACGTAAGTATGAATTGTCTGTATATAGTTGATCAAAACAAAGATTTTATTTACTGCTATTTAGCTACAATGTTACAAAACTGCCACTGCACATACCCTAGCTTGGAATTTCAGTAAATGCCATCTATATGCAAGATTATTTTAAGCCCATACATTTTAATATTATTGCTCCTGTTGTAACAAACATCAGCTACCAGTTATGATAATGTCTTATTTGCTTTATTTATCAAGAAAAAAAGCTATTAGGTTATAATTATCTACTACATCTCTATTACATTTTAATAGGACACTAAGTTAATATCTTTCAAGATAACGTCTGGAATAAATCAATTAAATTAATAATTTCAATAATTTTAAGATAGAATAACCCTTTGTTCTCAAATTTAAATACTTCATTTTTTAAGTGTTGGTCAGCTAACAACAAAAAAGCATGGGCAACTCCAGTTAACCGGGTTTCCTTTACTCTAAGCAAAACATTAAGCCTGAATATAGGGCAATAACTTGCAGAGAGCAGACAGCTATGGATTTTGGTCTCTGGACATGTCTCATCAAACAGCTGTCACAGACATGTTTAGTCCTCTATGCTTTTTCTCTGCTATCTGTCTCTCTGCTTACCTCTTCCCTCTTTTAGCAATGATGATAATTAAAATAGTAAAAATAAAATTATATAGACATTATATTAGTAGTGTAGTGGGAACTAGCTATTTTCATAAATAAGGTTTCTAGGTAATTTTATAGGTAACTTTATTCATGTAAAAAAGCCTTAATTTCTGATGGAAATATTTATAAAATAATTGTATATTACCATCATTTTTAACATTTTCTTGATGGCTAATTGTTTTGAATTCTAAAACATTGATACTCTTTGGATTTATTTAGTCATTCAGTCATTCATTAAGTAAGAATTTATTGGGTGTTAATATGTTCCAAGCACTTTAAAAGGTCCTAGAGATAGAAAAGTGAACAAAGCATACAAAAAGCCTTGCTTTGATCCTACATTCTAGTCAGTAGGTAGGATGTTTGCCTCTGAAACAAATGGGTCCTGACTCCTGTGTTTTGGGTTGCTCTGTCCTTTTTCTGTTCTGTAGCGGTCACCTTCTGCTGGAAATTTGCTCTTTCTGATCTGAGTTACCATTATAGGTCTTTTTCCTGAACATCTCTCCAAGTCAATAATAACCATAACCCAAGCAGCACATCATATTTCTGCTTTAGATGTTTTGCTCCTAGGCATTCTGGGGAGATCCCCACCCCTACTCCCATTTTTTTTTGTTAATGTGACTCAATTCTAACAACCTGGTTCAATTACCAGGCCCAAAGATCTCTGTACCATTTTTCTAGGAAAGATTGAATGCATTTGTATGTGAATGAGACTCCTGGAAAACCAGCCATTACCAAATGATATCACATACCTAATATTATAATACCAAATACTATCTTTCTTATGGCTGTGGTAGCTTACCTGATAATTCTCTGAGCCTACACAAAAACCTAAAAAAACAAACACTAAACCTTTCAAAGGGAAGGGAAATCAAGTTTCATCAAGATCCCATGTATGGACCTTTGCTGAAAACTTCTGGTTAGGATTTCAGAGAGGGGAGCAAGAACTCTGAGCTCCATCAAGGGAATGGTGGAGACTGAGTGAAAAGGAGTATCGTTGACTTTCACATTCTCATCCAGTGGAGCTGGAAGGGGTCAACCCAAGCAGATGTGAAGCACGGTGGTCAAGAACTCCAGGTCTGGGGCCACAGTGCCAGGCTACCCCTTACAATTGCTTGGGCCTTGGCTAGGCATCTCAAAATTCCTGTGCTTTATTTTACTTATTTGTGAAATAGTAATCCTTACATGATTGTGAGAATGAAATGAATTAATACAGGCAATATGCCTGGCACTCCTAGTTAGTACTGGGTAAATATACTCGGCAAATCTCTTTACTTATTTTCCAGATAAAGATATAGGCCCTAAGATTTTAAGTGAGCAAGAGGTTACATATAAAACCACCGTTCAAACCAGGTATTCTGATTCTCATCATATTACACGGATTCTTTTCTGATATATCCTGATTGCTTAACAAATAAGAAGAAATGAATACTGAATCATTTAACAGCTCATGAAGGGGCTTATCACATATACATAAATCTCTTTTCTCCTCTAAAACTGAAATATTCAAACACATTTGTTCCCAGTTTTATTTCCTGAACTTTTAGTTGGATTAACTCCTAGTAGGATTAATTAGAGATAAAGACAAGGGTCACAAAGCCATATAAAGTTTAATTTTATGTATAATAGGAAAGCCACTATGCCTAATAGGAAAGCCGTTTCATTCCTTACCTTAAACTTGTCAACTTCAGCTTTTGAACATGTCGCATGGTATGAGAGCACCTGATTCAGAAAAAAAGAGGAAAAGTTCAATAGCAAGACATGACTGTATTTTCTGAAATTATTCTGGCTTGAAAACAAGCTTTGCCTTCTCTGTTTTCCCTCCATTATCAGAAGAATAGGGGCCCGGGAGGATCTGCTCCCTCAGCCTGCCCCAGACTTCTTGTTACTTGGGACAAATAAACATTTGTTTATTTGTACAAGCATGCATGTACAAATACACATACATAATATATGTCTATATATTTTATGCTGCCAAACCTGCTATTTTTATGCACTTTTTCTTAGATATATTCACATACCATGTAATCATCCAAAGTATATGATCAGTAGTTCACAGTGCCATCATTTAGTTGTGCATTAATCACCAACAATCTATTTTTGAACATTTTAATTACTTCAAAAAAAAAATTAAAAAAAGAACATCCTATACCACTTTTCTCTCCCTGTTATTTATTTTTTATTTATTTTTTTACTCATCTGTCTATATCCTGGATAAAGGGAGTGTTAGTTACAAGGTTTTCACAATTACAGTCACACTGTGAAAGTTATATAGTTATGAAATTGTCTTCAAGAATCAAGGTTACTGGGTGGGCCACGGTGGCTCAGCAAGCAAGAATGCTTGCCTGCCATGCCAGAGGACCTGGGTTCGATTCCTGGTGCCTGCCCATGTTAAAAAAAAAAAAATCAAAGTTACTGGATTACAGTTCAATAGTTTCAGGTATTTCCTTGTAGCTATTCTAATACACTAAACACTAAAAAGGGACATCTATATAATACATAAGAATAACCTCCAGAATGACTTCTCAATTTTATTTGAAATCTCTTAGCCACTGAAACTTAATTTTGCTTCATTTCTCTTCCCCCTTTTGGTCAAGAGAGCTTTCTCAGTTCCACAATGCCAGGGCCAGGCTCATCCCTGGGAGTCAGGTCCCACATTGCCAAGGAGATTCATATCCCTAGGAGTAATTCCTATGTAGTGCAGTGGGCAGTGAATTTCCTTAGAGAGGTAGTTCATAAGTTCAACGTCAGTATATTCTGTCTAACTTTATGAATGTATGTGTATAACTTTGCACATTTGTGTGTATTACCTTATGAATTTATGTACTCTTAAAATATGTAAAAAGTATGCTTTCTAAAGGTAATGAAACAAGATGTCTGCTGCATCTGCCTTAGTCATGTCCAGGCATGCCCAGGGCTGCCTGCATTTCAGACAAAAGGGCCAGTGTTTACAGCCCATTCCCATGGTCACTCCTGCCCTGCTTGCTAGCCTATATAATCTTGAGACAAAGAATGTTCAGGGCTCAGACTTTGGCAGGAGTCCTCTGAGTCTGCTGCTGGCAATAAAAGTTTTGTCCACTTCTCAGAGGCTCCGGTGCTTTCTTGCGCAGTGTTTGGAGTTTTCCCTACTTCATTAGAGAGAGAGGCCACAACTGTGCAACAAAAGAAGTTGTCTGAGGGTGACTCTTAGGTAAAATTATAAGTAGGCTCAGCTTCTCCTTTGCAGGAATAAGTTTCATAAGGGCAAGCCCCAAGATTGAGGGCTTGGCCTGTTAAGTTGGTGGTCCCAAATGCTTGCGAGAATATCAAGAATTTCCCAGGTGGGGAAGTTAAATATTTCCACTTTGTTCCCCCAGTTCCAAGAGAGGACTTTGAAATACATTTTAGTTTTCTGCCCAGATTATTCTAGGATGCACTGAGACATCACACTAACCTGTACAAACCAACAAGATCTCACTCCCTATTCAAGGTTCCATGTAATTATGTGTTTGAATAAACTGAAAATATAAGTTAAATTAGATTGTGTGCTACAGTAAATATAAATTTTGCACCAAATAAACATCTCTTCCTTTGGTCTCACACAGAATTTTGAGCTTTTAAAATACAATTAATATCATTCTTCACCCTTTAGTCTGATTTACCTTAGTCCTAACTAGATCAGCTTCATTCATAACTCTAATTAAAGGTTGATCTTTTTTTCAGCTTTTTAAACCATTGCTGTATGGGGTACTGCTGACTTTCGTAGCTTCAGAATTCTAGCTCCAAGTCTCAGGTGTTACACAGATACCCGAAGCTCCAGGGGATGATCAGGTGATACCCAAAGAGCTCAGCATCTCAGAATTTAGAAATAACCATTATAACTCCTGAATATATGTGGCTGCTGTAAGAGCTTACAATCTAGGACCCTCGACAGTAGGCCACAACCTGATATCCCACAGGCATTTCATTCTTAACATCAGTAATCTTATTCTTGAAAATCAGAAGTTCTGTCTCAGAACAAGGACTTGGAGCCTATTTCCCATTATTTTTTATTGGAAAAAATTATAATGCATTATAATACCTCCAACTGAATGGCACAAAGAAATTAGATTTGGTGGCTTGTCAATTTTGTCTAGTCATAAGTTTCCATTTTGAGTGAACATCCCAGGTAGCCCTGCCCTGGGCGTAACTGCAACTGGCAGTGCCTGTACCTCCATTTGGTTTGGATAAGAGGAGCCCTTTCTCTGGATGGCCCTTGCCTTTATGTGCTGCATAATGTACTAGCAAGGCCTATATCTCCATATGCCTTGGATGACAAGAAACTGCCCTCAGCCTCTCCCAAAGGCCCTTGCTGCTTCT
>PVIY010048204.1:0-17424 GCA_004026745.1 Myrmecophaga tridactyla | reverse complement strand
GTGCTGCCTCCTGCTCCACACTCACTGAGGTTATGCGTGAAACTGCCTGCTGCCTGACTGGAAGCCATGGGGTGGGGGTGGGCATGGGGGACGGTTGTGGTGCTTTGCCAGGCCTTGGCACGTGTCATCTTCTGCTGTGCTCACAACTGGCCTATGAAATTGGCAATAGGTTTGGCGCAATTAGTGTTCCCAATTTACGGTTGTGGAAACTGAGGCTTAGGCAGTCATTTTCCCTAAGTCACATTGCTAGTTAAGTGACTGGGCAGCTGCAGCCCTGGGCTGACTGACTCCAAACCATGACAAGTAGATCATCTCCTAAACGTCCTTACATCTTACTTGGCTGTCTCAAGCTTGCATTGCACACTTTGGCTTGGGATAAACAGAAGACCGGTGCTGAGGGTGGAGTCCTAGAAAGAGGGAGAGCCGCAAACCCAGCGGAGTCTTTCCCGGGCATAGCTCACAGGGCTCAGGCGGCTTGGGGCTCTGCCTCTGGGAGAAGCTCTGGGCTGCAGTGTTGGGGACTGCTGTTGCTGGGGGAGCTGGCCGGGCCCCCGTCAGGGCTCACATGGCCTCAGACCCCATCAAGTCCTTTCTCCTGCCCCTTCCCTGGGTTCTGTCTGTCCTAGAGTGTGGCCACCACTCATTGCTGGCTCTTTCCTAACGGTCTGGAAAGCTCAGTTACATCAGATCCCCTCCCAGAATTCAGTGCCTGGCCCCACCTTTACAGATTCACCTTCCACCCACCCAATCAGGATTTATTTTCTGAGCTTCCTGGCCCCCTCGCTCCACCACACACATGCACACTAGGCGTGCAGGCAGAGGCCTGAAGGACAATGAACTGGCTGCACTGTCCAGTACAGTAGCCACTAGCTATTAGCTCTCAGTGCTTGGCATGTGGCTGTCCTAACCCACGTGTGCTGCAAGAGCAAAATACACAGCAGACTTTGCAGACTCAGTGCGAGAAAAGAATGCGAACGAGCTCATTAATAATTTATATATATATATATTACCTGTTGAAATAGTAATATTTTGAATATATTATGCTAAATAAATATATTACTGGAACTAATCTCACCTATCTCTTTTTCCTTTTTGCACATGGCTCCTAAATGATTTTGAATGACATTTCTGGTCTTTATAACATTTCTCTTGCACAGTATTGGTCTAGGGACTCATAATCAGATTCTGCCTGGGCTGCTCATCTGCTGTGCGTCTCTAGAACCATTGCCTTTCCTGGGCTTGGGTTCCTGAGAATAAAATAGAGACAGGGGTTGCCGTGCACGTTTTCCCTTGTCTACAAGGACGCCCTTGCAGTGAGGGAGAGCCAGGTACACGTCTGCTTTCTTAGGGGTGAACCTCAGTCTTTTTCGTGTTCTTTCTTTTCTTCACTTAAGCACCAACCAGGCCAGCCTACTTCTGTCTGCTCGCTTGAGAGCTCTCAGGGTGGTTTTCCCAACCTAACACTCTTTTGGGAACAGGAAGCTGCACCAAGGGCGTGCAAAGCTCCGTGATGGCTGAGGGTCTCTTGCCCAAGAAGCCCCTGCCAGGAGCACCCCTTGAAAAGAGACCTGCCCTGCATATCATCGTGGCCAAAGGGCAAGGGGCCCTTTCTCTCACCTGGGTCTGAGGATCCAAAATTGAGACTCCTGTCACTGCAGCCTGAGTTAGGGAGACAGAGAAGGGAGGAGAACTCATCTGGAACTGTTAGGAGGAAATCAGACCAGGCTGTGGATCTCTTTGTCTCCTCGGCTTGTAGATCTTCCCAGCACTTGGAGATGTCCGCTCTTCCTGGTGGGGCAGTTTGAGCTTCTCTGGGGCTCTCCCCGCTCCCTCCACCCTTCCCAAGAGACACTTGGAGGCTCTTGGCCTAATGTGCTTGTAACCAGTGCTGTTTACCATGCCCTGAGCATATGTGTGAGGCCTGAACTCCTCTACGCATCTCATCTGCGTCTTTCAAACACCCGACGGGGTAGATCGTACTACTCCCCAGTCCACAGTGGACGTAATGAAAACTGGGAGAAACCAAGTAATTTGTCTGAAGTCATAAACCAAGGGACAGATGGAGCTGGGATTTGAGCCCTGATCAGACTCCAAAGCTTGTGCTTAAAAAACATGGATGTTTGTTGAATATATTTTCGTTTTTAAATTATGTGAGTAATACACAGAGACATTTTCATTATAAAAAGTAAAAGGTAAAATGTTAAAGCTTTTTCACAACCCTCTTCTTCTCCATTCCTTTTCCCTGAACCCTGCAAAGGCAGCCACCACCTGTCCTCTGTCTGTCCATTTATGTGTATAGATTTGCATTATGTACCCTATTTAGATATTTAGTTTTTTTAGATGCTCTCATGACATACATACATATATATATATATAGGCTCATTTTTCCTCTTAACAATATATATTAAAGCTCTTTCCGCATGAGTAGGTATAGGTTCACCTCATTATTTTTAAATAACTGTAGAGTATCCCATTGTATGAAGGCATCATCGATGTCCCTAATGGTAAATATTTAAGTTTCTTTTTCCTTTTCTATACTATGAACCATGTTGCAATGAACACCCTTATGCAAAAACTTCACACACACCTGTAACATTTCTGTAGGATGGATTCTTGGAATCGCTGAGTCAAAGATGTGTTCATGAACATTTTGATCAATATTGACCCACTGATTTTGACAAAGCCTTGGCCCCCCTCCTTCAACCACCACGCGAGGGTGCCTGCTTCGCACACCTCCCCCAGCACTGGGCATCTTCCCGCCCTTTCTAACAGGCTCTTGCTATCAGCCACTTAACGCTACTGCCTCATTTCCCCGCCCTCGAACGTTAAACCGCCGCCACGTGGTAAGTTCTCCTTTGTCTGCCACTGTGGCCATCCCGCTGTTTACCGTCCTGAGCGGGCTCTGTCCCCTGGGTGACAAGCTGACCCTACAGTGAAATCTGGCGGCATCGCCCGCATCCATTGTTTAATATTTATTGGGACCCTGCTGTGTGCTGGGCCCACACAGCAACCGAGACCTTTGGGAAGAAAACATGCAGTGATTTGAAAGGCAGAGATGACTTAATAGAAACCGACAGCCCCAGCAGAGGCGGCTGGGGTGCCGCTGTTTCCCCAGGCATCTGCGGGTCCTGGTGAAGCAGGTGGGGGTGCGACCCCCTCCGAGAAGCCACATTAACACGGCAGCTGGTCTCCTCCAGGACGTCTGCATAATACGACGGAGCTCATAATTTTTCCATCTATGAGCAATTAAATTGCACCAGGAAGTCCTGCATCTTTATATCATCCCCTAATGACCGGAGGGGGTGGGTGGGTGAGGGCAGTGGGTGCACAGAGCCCACATCTGTGGTTAATTGGCAAAGTTATCACCTTATTCAGGGGCCAAATGTCCAGTACATTGGCCTGCTTCCAATTCCTCTCCCATTTTGCCAAGACCAGAAAACAACTGGCTTTGTCCTAGCGTGCACCTCTGGAATTAAATGTCATTTGCAAAGCCTGTAATTGTTTGAAGAGACAGTAGCTTCTTTTTTTTTTCCTTTCTCAGACTCTGATACCTTTAACCCGGCCCACTCCCACTCCTGCTCTCCCGCCCCCCTAGACTTTTGTTTCCTGAGTCCCATCCGCAGGCCTGTCAGATTACATTTTTTATTGCATCGAGACAAAAAGCCATCTGGAGCTCCTGGTCTCCACTGTCAGTGGGCTGCCGTTCCCAGGGTCTCCTGCCAGGCCCCCGATTAAGAGTCACCCCCGCCAGCCCTCACTCTTTATTTGTTACCCCGTCCTTCTGCCCCTCCCCCGCTCCCCTCACCCTAGCCCTGGGATGCAGAGGCAGAACAATGTGGCTGTCAGCTTTTATTAAGCATGCGGGGAAAGCGCCACAATTTCAGGTGGCTGAAAGCTTACAAATTCTCATCTGGTTCTACGAGCCCCGAGTTTCTCTTCTGTTTGCCAATATATGTATTTTAGACTGCTGCTACTTCTCTTTTCCTTTCTTCTTGTCCCCCAAAGTCGATGAGTCCCAAACCTAAATAGCACTCCAGGTTAGAGCCTTTGTAAGGTCATCAAAGCCAAAGACACGGCACCTGGTAGTGGGTGGCAGGTAAACTTGCCTCTCCTTAGCTCCCCCAGCCCCCACAGGGTGGATATCTGCTGATGCCTGGGAGGGGGTGTGGTTAGGAGAGTGATTTGAGAAGAAAGAGAGGCTACCATCCCTCCCTCAAATTCAGCAGAAGACGAAGAGCTATATTTGCAGCTTAGGATGTGCATGTGTGTGCATGTGTGAGTGTGCATATGCGTCTGTGCATGTGTGTGCATGTGTATATGGTATTGCAGGGTTAGAACGCAGGCTCCAGGTGATCTCTCTGGGACCTCAACCTGGAGAGAAAGGATCCCGGGTGGGAATCAGAAGGCTCTCCTTATAAGGGTCCTTACCAAGGCTCAGGGCTGGGAGAGTAGCGCTGCCCCCCAGTAGGGGCATGGAAGGGCTCAGTCCCATGTGGGGAGGCCGTGGGCCCGCGGTGGGGAGTGCGGGCCTTGGCGGCACGCCCACTTTCCAGTCTGGGCTGCCCCCCACGGAGCCAGGCGACCCCAGGCCATAGGCGTAACTCCGCGTTCCCCGGCTGTGATCCGACCCACGTTTCGGGGCTGGGGGAGGATGGGATGAGCTGTTGGTGGTGAAGCATTAAGCGTTGGGCTTAGCTCATCATAAATGCTCAGTAAACACTGGCCGTAGCTATCTTCCAGCTCACCCTTCCAATTCTCTTGGCTCTTCCCGGTATCACTCATCTTCGTATTCCTGAGTCAGACAGTGACTCTTGGGAACTTTTCTCCAGAACAGGGAGACTGGGCTGCACGGAGTGTGCCTCCCTGGATGCGGTCTGAGGACCCACATCGTCCCCCGCACCGCAGGCCCAGGGAGGTGCCTCCCGCCCCCTCCCCTCTGCAGACTGCTCCAGGATGCCGGAAGGGTGTAGAAAGGTCAATAAATAAAGACAAGCGTGCCTGAGCTGCGCTCAGCCAGGGCTCCAACTTCAGATTCCAGATCAGCTCCGAGGAGGGCGTGAGCTCTTCTTTGAACAAGTCAGCAACTGGCCTATTACCAGAAGCCTGAACAGAAGCTAAAGCGTTAGCGTGTTCCTTGCCCTGCTCTCTCATTCCACATCAACTGGATGCTGCTTGGAGTGGATTCCTAGCAGCACTTAAGGAGGGACTCCAGGTTGCGCGGGTGGCTCAGCGGTAGAATGCTCGCCTTCCACGCCGGAGGCGCAGGTTCGATTCCCGGACCAGGTACCGCACCCCCCCCCCACCCCCGCTCCCGCTCCCGCGCCAAAAAAAAAAAGAAAAGATGCAAGGAGGGCCTCCATACAAGACCAACTCCTGCCTCCTTTGCCTGTAAGCAGAGGTCCCTTTCTCAAGGGGGCTCATGATCCCTGCGCACATACATTTTCTGTTTAACTCTCAGAAAGTCCCGTGAAGCAGGCTTTATTATTCTCATTTCACACATGAATAAGTGGAGACAGAGAGTTTAGCCCCAGGCTTCAGAGTCAAGCAAAGAGTCAGGTTCTGTGCCCAATTCTGCCCAGCCCCAAATCCGGGCTTTCCACTCCACGCCAGTGCCTCCAGCAGCCTTTAATTAATCGCCAATAAAGGCAGACACGATACCTGTCAAGTTTTGTCAACAGTTAAGACATTCAAGTGTTCAGTTTTCACAAATGATCAACTGGCTTGACGGTAATGCCACAGCCCATCCCCGCCCCTGGACGCTGGGCCTCTCACTAACGACCTCGAACTGCCTTGGGGAACAATCTTTTTTAAAAATGAAGCTGGTTGCAAACTTGCAGTGGACAAATAGGGCCCCGAGTTGGCTCACAAATCTTCCTTTAATGAGCACCAGGAATGGGCATGTTACACAGGGTGGACTACGCTGAGGTGGCTGAAATATTTGAGAGCTTGTAGGTATGTGTATGGCTTTCCTTTAAATAAGTTTACAGTAGAAACTTTCCTTATTTCCAACAAAGTCACAGAAAGAAACAAAATAGTTGGGACAGGACTAATGGGCGTGGTTACAAGTGAGCTGGGTCTGTAGGAATGTATTGATTTTCACATGTGCCCACGGCAGAAGGCAAACTCTTTTCCATCTCTAATCGTCTCTCTAAGATTAGACAAGTGGACTTGAATCTTTTCTATGGATTCAATTTCCTATAATTTTGTGTCTCCATCCCGGGCACCCTGACACATACAAATCCGTCTTTACAAGCGGCATCTCTGAAAATGAAATGAAACCTGATCACGTTACATAACAACCACAGCCATTTACTGAGCACTGATCACACGTCAGGCCGTGTTCTGTGCGAGTTTGGAAATCCACAACAATCTTCCGATGTAGATCTCGTTACCATCGCCAATTTTTAGATGAGGAAACGGAAGCCCAGAGAGGGTGACTAACTTGCCCAAGGTCACAGAGGTAATAAGTGGCTGCCTTAGTTTGCCAGGACTGCTGTGACAGATACCACATAAGGGGTGACTTCAACATCAGGAATCGACTGTCTCATAGTTTTAGAGACTAGAAGTCGAAAAGCAAGGCGTCCACAGGCCATGCTTTCTCCAAAAACTGTAGGGCTCTGGCGATAGCTTTTTGGTAATCCCCTGTCCCATGGAGATCTGTCTCCTTGTGTCCTTTCTCTGGTTTTTCCTAACTGACTGCATTCAGATTTCCTCTGCTTATAAGGACTCGAGTTGCATGGGTGGAGTCCCACCCTGATTCAGTCTGTCCTCATCCGAATAGGCTCCTCGAAGGTCCTGTTCACCAGTGAGTCCACACCCACGGGACCGGGAATGAGGACCCGCACGTGTCCTTTGTGGGAGACATGGTTCCCCAACAGTGGCAGGCCCAGGATTTGAACCTGGTTGTTTGGCTCCAGAGCCCAAGTTTTTTTTTGCCTTAACTGCGTGGGTAACGCACATGCCTATACAGAGCACGCGGCCTCGAGTTGTCAGCGGAAGGCCAGAGGGGGTTCCATGGCCCCCGCCTCACCCCAACCCTGCCCCGCACCTCTACGGCCCCCACGCTGTGGATGGTCAGGGCCAGTCTGTTCAGTGGAAGACGCAAATGAATGTGGTGTCAAGGGCGCAGCCACAACCTCCTGGAACTCGTCTAATCCAGCCCCTTCGCCGTTTTTCCCGGCACAGGTGTGGGGCCTTGGTCCTCACTTCCTGCCCATGAGTGAATGCGCCTGCCGATTGCCGCTCTCTGCGCACACCAGCATGTCGGGAGGAGCAATGGGCCTCCCAATGGACGAGTGTGGGCCGCGCGTCCGGAGATCCAGGCTCTTGATGGGCTCTGCCTCTGGCCAACTGTGTGACCTTCACACTTCCCGGCCTCTCTGGGCTTCACTGTCTTCATCTGTGCTGAAGCGGGGAGATTAGATCAGTGCCATGAACCCCAGGCCTGGGGATCAAATTGGCCCACCAGAGGGTTTCATTTTGAAATGTGGGGATTTTGTTTTTAATTAGAATGAGCTGCCAAGATTTAAGGGAGGGAATGGCCCCGTAAAACCTAGGTCCCCAGCATCTCTTGAAAAACTGGAGTATCTGACAGATTAGGGCATCTCTTCCCAGGTGGCATCAGTGAGTGGGGGTGGGTCTTGCTGCCCCTCCAGGCAGGGCCTGTGGGCTCCTTGCTGGGGTTCTGGACACTCCACGTGGGCTGACACTTGGCTGGTTGCCCTTGTCTCATCACTTTGGATGCTTGAAGCTTCTGGGTTTTTAACCCCTGATTGCATGGCCACCATGGCCCCGTCCCATGCGACTTGGGTGTTCCCTGTGCTCAGCTTGGTCTTTACACTTCTGAAGGGCTGGAAAGCACCCCTTCCCCTCCCCAAACCCCTCTAGTGGCCACAGTGGGCTGGTGCAAGAGTTGAGTGGCAGGTCTGTGACTGCCACCGAGGTCAGTGGGAGAAGTGGGTTCTCTGTGCTGCTCTGCCCTGGGCTTTTTTTGTTTCTGTTGTTATTGCTGCTGCTGTTGCTGGTTGGTAGAAAGTTTGGGGACAGCTTGGAGGACATGCCATTTCTTTTTCACACCAGTTCTTGCTTTGGCTGCACTCTGGAAGAGGGGTGACTGTCGGGTAATGAATGGACACGGGCCCACAGATCTCCAGAATCCCTTTTGGACACACCTCGGCCTTCTTTTCTACAAAGCCCCGGCTTTTCAGAGATTAATTGTGGTCAAGCACAACTTATTTTCTAATCCTTTTGGGCCCCTTTTTAAAACCTTCTGCTTTATTTTTACCTTTTTGATAAAGTCACTAAGGTAAGTTTTTTTTATTTTATTTTATGGATTTGTCAATGATTGTCCAGTTTGACAAATTGGATTCTTAAAGCTGATTCTTTGAAGAAGAGGATTCGGTGTGACAAGACAAGAAACAGCTCATCCTCAAATCAGGAGGATAAATAAAAAAATAAAAGCAACCTCATTCTCTGGCTTCCCTGTGACTCAAAGGGTGTCTCAGTTGTCACTGATAATCTAATCTTTCTATGATAGGTGAGGAACAGGACAATAGTGGCCCAGCCAGGCTGTGTGTGTGATAGGCCTCTGATTAATAGGACTGTCCAATAGGCACCCGGCCCCCAAGAAGATGATTAATGACATTTGATGTGAACCCTGACCCCCCCCCTCCCCCCGTAAGAACAGAGGGAGAAAAGGGAGCTGCTCCAACAGGATGCAACATCCTGCAGCGGGAGATTGATTCCTGGAGGCTTTGTGTCTCCGAGCGTGGTGTGGCGTGGGGGCGGGTCCCGAGCACCCTGGCTGCCTGTCTGTGGGGGTTGGCAAACACTCACAGACCTGCCTTTGACTTGCACCCAGAACATGGTCTGAAAAGCAATTCCCTCTGGAGCCTTGGCCAACTTCCTCTGACCTTTCGCCCCAAACGCGTGAGATCACCTTAACCCTTCCCCACCATGAACACCACCAACCAAATGAAAGGAAACTTCAAAGCCAGACCTGTCAGCCCACCTCAGTTGGCTAGATGGAGTAAGCATTCCCTCTTGCTTCTCCTCTCTTGCCCCTCCAGTTCTTCTTTCTCTTCCTTCCCCACTCATTCTCTGGTTTTACAGGGCCTAGGGTGGGCTTGGGCTTGCTGGGCTTATGGTAAAGAAATGTCTCTGTGGCAGGTAGATGCTGAGATGCTCCCAGCACAGAAAACAGAAGGAATGAGGGGCAGAGGGGTTGCAGGAGGTAAGCGCCCACCGGGCTGCCAGATGACATTCAAGATGGTGGGGTCAGCCTGCTGGGCTCCAGTGGCTTTGCTGCAAGCCCCACCTCAGACTCACAGGCAGGCGTTGGGTCTTTGCATAGCTCTCCTGCCGAAGGTTCCAGGCTGTTGCCTTGAATGAGATAGTCTTAAGATAACCTTCTGGGCTTCTTTATGATCATTGGCCTTTTTTTGGCTTAACTGCTTACCCCAACTATCATGTCCTTACTGGCAATCCAATGCAGTTATCCTGCCGGGAGGGACCATTTGGATTCTAGGTCAAGCGATGATCGCCAAGAAAACTGTTAAACGTGAGTTAGAGCAACCAAGGGAGCGTCTAGGCCAGTGTTGACCTGCGAGCTGGAATGTGTCTGTGTATCTGTGTGAGAGAGACCAGATACCGCAAGACCTAGCTTCCTGGGAAGCAATCCTGTTTGCTTGATAACCTGAAAACAGGGGTGGCTGGAAGGTGCCCCCTCTGAGAGACGAGGCGAACACAAGACCAGTGGCAGCGGGAGCCAGAGACCTGCTGGCGCCATCACGGGAGAGGCAAGGCAGGCCTTTGCTTTACTCCACTTTGGGACAATTCTCACTTTCTTACACCACTTAAAAACCACTGGATGCCTTCCAAGTGTCAGATTTGGTTTTTAGAACCACAGCCGCTGAGCAGCATTCTCAGCTGTCACCCAGAGCCTGCAGTGGGGCCATTTTGGACCACAGAGCAGAAGTGGGGCAGGGATTTAAATATTTTATGGCATTTTGGCCTTATTTGATAATTACGAACGGAAGATGGAAAACATGAAGAGGCTGCTGTAGGACTCACATGCCTAATTCAGTGGGGGCAAAGATGAGCCTTAACAGGTATGCCTGGGGTGGTGTCTGCTCAGCTTCAAAGAGAAAATGCACGAAAAACCACCACACAGGGCCCGGCACAGGGAGAGCACTCGAGAGTGGTAGGACTTTCTATGCTGAATGACGGGATGCTCACTAGATAATCATGTGTGTGCTCAATTGTGAAGAAAAATAAAACTCAGGAGCATTTGTGAAATGCTGAAAATTATTGTCGAAGACAGTATCCCAAAGGGGAGGTATAATTAGGGATTTTATAATTATTTCTGTTTTAGCTGAGAATGAACCCTCTTGTAATATGATGCATATTATTCAATTTCTGCCTTTTAGGCTCTCATGGGGCTTTGGGGGACACGTTATGTCGAGAAGCGGGGGCCCCGTTGAAGCTGAGCTCTCCCAGGAAGAGAGAAGGCAGGGCTGCCGGGGCTGCAGGGCTTCCATCCTCTTCGCCTCCCTGGCAGTGCCATGCAGTGCTGATGACTGAAGAGGGGGCACTCGGGCCCTGCCTGCATGTACCCCTCCAAGGATTCCTGAGTCAGGGCCATCGACGTCCACAATCCTTCACTAGCCATCGGGCTGACCGAGCTCACCTCCTGCCCTTGCCAGGCCTGACCACCAAGAACTGCCCTTCCACCACATAATAATAATAACACAGGCCAGGAAATCCCACCAAAGCATTCAACATTGTCTGGGGCAGGGACTGAGGAGGAAGAATAAAAGTCACAGGTGAGAAGACACGGGGCATTCCTTTTCAGGTGATAAAGAAGAAACAGGTGTGACTTGGGTTAAGTTTAAAAGTCTCCTCCAGATGTTTTGGGGGTCTGGTATTAGAGTCTCAGGTATTGATTAGCTCAGTGGTTCTTGAACTTTAGTGAGTGTCTGAATCATCTGGGGGGCTGGTTAAACAGGTTGATGGGCCACACTCCTTGCCCCTCCTCAAGAATTTCTGATTTAGAAGGTCTGGGTGGGGCCTGAGAATTCGCATTTTCAGTAGGTTCCTAGGTGATGCTGATGCGGCTGGTTCCAAAGGAACACATTTTGAGAACCACTGGATTAGTTGTATCAGTGGAAGGCATCAGAACAGCCTTGGAGATCTTGTTAAAAATTCCAATTTCTAGGCCTTTTGTAACAGTTGTGATGCTTGGCTGCAATTACAGAAAACTAGATGACAACTGTTTAAGCAAGAAAGACATTTAATTGACATCAATTAAACTGGAGGTAGATTATTTGGGGCTGGTGTACTGACTCGGTGATGTGGTTCTAAAGATTGAAGTTCTTTTTCTCTTTCTGCTTGTTCATTCTCAGCAGGGTTGGATTTTCATCCTTAGGCTCATTGCCTCATGATTAAAGAACGGCTGCTACAGCTCCAGCTCTCATGTTCTCACACCACTACGTGCAAGGTAGACGAAGAGGCAGACTTTCTTTCTCTTTTGGTCTCACTCTCTCTTCTTTTTTTATTTTTAACTTTTTTTTATTGTATAGTATAACATATATACAAAGCAAAGAAATAAAAAAGCAATAGTTTTCAAAGCACTCTTCAACAAGTAGCTACAGGGCAGATCCCAGAGTTTGTCATGGGCTACTATACCATCCTCTTACATTTTTCCTTCTAGCTGCTCCAAAATATAGGAGGCTAGAGGGTAAATTTTTTTTATCATCACAATAGACTTTTTTTCCCTTCTTTTTTTGTGAAAAATAACATATATACAAAAATCTATAAATGTCAAAGCACAGCACCACAATTAGTTGTAGAACATATTTCAGAGATTGACATGGGTTACAATTCCACAATTTTAGGTTTTTACTTCTAGCTGTTCTAAAATACTGAAGACTAAAAGAGATATCAATTTAATGAGTCAGCATTCATATTCATTTGTTAAATCCCATCTTCTCTGTATAACTCCACCATCACCTTTGATCTTTCCAACCCTCTCTTTAGGGGTGTTTGGGCTATGGCAATTCTAAATTTTTTATATTGGAAGGATCTATCACTAATATGTGGTAGGCAGATGGAACTGTCTGATGTTCTGGACAGGCTGGGCTAGGTTTCAGGACTTATCTGGACCAGGGACCCATCTGGAGGTTGTAGGTTTCTGGAAAATTACTCTAGTGCCTGGAACCCTTGTGAAATCTTATATATTGCCCTAGATGTTCTTTAGGATTGGCTGGAATAGTTCTGGTTGGGGTTGGCAGGTTCTGATAGGTATCAGGGTCTTACTGAAGCTTGTGTAAGAGCAACCTCCAGAGTAGCCTCTCAACTCTATTTGAACTCTCTCTGCCACTGAAGTCTCACTCTCTTTTAAATCAGGTTCAGTATCCTTTCCATAAGTCTTTCTCTTATGATTCATTGGTGGAACTGGGTAACAGGCCCATTCTAAATAAATCCATAGCAACATGGAGTGGGATTACTGCTTGCATCGAGATTTACCATCTAGGGCCGGGGAGGGCTCACCTTCCCTGGGCATGTCACTGCTTGATCAAAATTGAGATTCTATTACCCAAGGAAGCAAGGAATGCTATTGGGCAGAGATTAACAGTGTGTGTCCCAGCTAGGATAACCAACTCATACCAGTTTGCTTGGCAACCTTCCAGTTTTAAAACTGAGAGTTCCTCATCTTAGGAACTCCCTCAGTACTGGGCCAACAGGGATAGTTGGTTCCCTAGTTCCAGTTTCCCAAGAACTTCCAAATGAAAGTCTCTGAGACATCAGATGTGGACTTTAAAAATATATTTTAAACACACCCTCAAGGTGATTCTAATATGTGCCGATGTTGGAGAATCACTGAGCTTTAGTGTCCCATGAAGGCAAAATGGTGGATTCAAGCTTGACATAGCTAGCAGGTGTGACTCAAAACTGGGAAATTCTGCAGGATCATATTGAACCCCAAGCCTGGATTTTCAAATTCCATCCCCAGTCCTCTTCTTGTCCCCACCACTACAGGGACACTTTAATTTAGAGTCCCCTATTCTGGGCAGGTCGGTGCCCTGTAGCCACCTCTGTCATGCCCCATATCACAGAGCCTTATAATGCTGACCTTGGGATGTCTGCGTAGTACAGAGCAATTTCCCTTAAGAGAGAAACTATCTTAGCTGACTTCTATTCTGAACATCAAGCACCGGTCCTGGCTCACATTAATCATTCAATAAATGTGTGTAGAAGAAATGAATGAATAGGTGAATGAATGAATGAATGAAAAGAATGCACTGTTGAATATAAACCCCAGCCACTAGACTCCAAGCCAATCCCGTTATAGCCAAGAGCCTGGAAGCCTGGAACCCTACCCAACTCATGAGTATGTAGGACTCTGGGTGGGGCTGGAGTGGGCGTGGGACTTGGGGTCTGACTCTTCCCCTGGATATTGCTGGGTGACTGCACCGCCCTTTCCCAGGCCCAGGCTTTATTTGTTCCGCACCTTGCCCTCCGTGGGAAGCAGAGTGTGTTCCCACAGCACGGCGGCTGGGTAACTTTCCAGTGGTTTTAGCTCATTACTCATCATTAGGAGTCCTGGTGTCTGGAGTTTTCCAGGTGATCAAAGCTTCTCTGTCTGGAGCAGCCAAGCAGGCCCTGGTGTCTGTCACCAGTAATCCCCCAGCCTAGCCAGGCAGACAGTTAAGTAACCCAGGAAGGAGGGGATTTGGCTTTTAAGCTCACATAATTCAGCTTGACACCCCGACATGAAGGCAATGGCTCTCACTCTGCTCCGATGAAATTTCCCTGGTTGGAGGGGTGCAGGTTGCAGGCTGCTGCAGCTTGTCTTAGTGCACAGTTATTTTGGAGCTGGTGGCCCCGCACCCCGCCTTGCTCTGCTCCGGAGGGCTGGGGAAAGTGGAACCATTTGCTCACACAATACTCGGCACCTATCACCTGCAGCTCTGTTTATACCACCCCACCCCACACCCCACCCCCACACCCGGCCAAGAGACTTACAGTACCTCTACTGCTTGCTTCCCTGGGACCAGGAGCCTGGTCTTGGCTGGGCTCGCAGTACAATTTACCTCCCCAGTCCCAAATTCGTCCACACTCCCCACAATCTGTGTTGCAGGATTGCAGTACACAATATTTGTGTAGATTCTGACAGCTCTGTAAAAGTCATGAATCATGCAATGATGGGAAAAAACAAAATGATGCTTATGACAATTTATAGATACTACATTTCCAGATTTAAAAAAAATAGTTGGGATTGAAAGATTTGGTAGACAATAATTTTTCCAGATTTGATTGTGCAAATAGTTTGCTTGTCCCTGCCCCAAATGATGTGGCTCCTACCGTCCTTCCACTCAACACAGAAGGAAAAGACCGAATAAAGAGTTAACTTGGGGAGCTCCTTAGACTGCAAAATGGAACTGGCCTTGTTAAAGAGTTTATACAAATATCCAGGTATCTGCTTCACAGGGATCATTTAGAAAAATTAGTGTTAAAAGCGGGGACAGAATATTCCAACCCCCAAGACTTGTAAACTAGGGTGACACGAAACCCTTCCCCGCATGTGCTGTGGTCACCATGCTCGATCACGGGCCTGGCGTGGCTCCTTGGGGCAGACGTTCTTGCCCGCAGCTAAGTTCTCCCAGTGGAGTGGGTGGATGGTGCATGCCACATCCCACTCTCCCAGCCTGCTTTCGAGGGGCCTCCTGGTGCAAAAACCATCCCTCCCAGGCTGGAAAAGGGCCAGCTCCGTCTGCTGGGCCTGCCTGCTCTGCTGTGTCCAAGGACCACTCCCGTGTCTTCAGATCCACTCCCACCAGGATGTTTTACATATTTTAATTAAAGTGCCGCCCAGGTCTGGCAGGGCCTGATAGATGGCTCTAGTCCGACTTGCAGGGGTGCGGTGGTGTGAAACATGGCATCCCACGATGCACTTGTGCTCCTGAGAATGCTTTGGCTCCCACCTCTGGAGGTGGGGTGACTTGGGCTCCAAGAGGGGAGAAGTTCCTGACAGGGGGTGGGCAGGTGACGGCACACCGAGGGGCGGGTAACGGGGGGCTCAGGGATGGGAGAAGAGGTAAGGTAGGAAGCCCCCATGGACAGTTTCCGAGGACCAGCTGGCAGGCGGCTTGCTGGTGAGTCCAATTCTTGCAGACGCACAGCCCCATGGACACTCCTTATCAGTGTCAAATTATGACAAATGGCAGTGGGTAGAAGTGGCTGGGTGGCAGCTGCATCTCAGAGGGAAGCGGGTATTTTTAGCACCATGTCTCGGGGCTCTGGCACTGGGTTAATTAATCATGGTGAACAGCTCTGAGTTTGGTTCTTGATCCTGGTCCCCACCCTCCAGGCCCAGCCCTGTCCCCATTTCCCGTACTGGAATACCAGCTCAGAGGGGGAACCGCACACAGCGGGGGCAGCTCTAGACAGCTCTCCCATGCACTGGGGGTACAATCCCACTCCTGCCCGGGGGCTCGAGGCTCTGCTTGGTGCAGC
Organism: Myrmecophaga tridactyla; assembly: GCA_004026745.1. Classification (NCBI taxonomy): domain Eukaryota; kingdom Metazoa; phylum Chordata; class Mammalia; order Pilosa; family Myrmecophagidae; genus Myrmecophaga; species Myrmecophaga tridactyla. The sequence goes on along the minus strand of PVIY010048204.1, from coordinate 1,908 downwards.
CCTGCATTTCGCCTTCCTTGCATTCTCCTTGCCTCCAGCCGCAATGACCTCCTGTAGGTTCCTGAAGCCCATTCTTGCCTCAAGATCTTTCCCATTACTATTCCCTCTGGAGTGCTCTGCCCAGGTCTCCCCAACCTTCTATCTCAGCCCCAATGCCCCCATCTCCCAAAGGCCTTCCCTCGGCACCCCTCCTGCCCCCAGGTTCTCTCTACTCCCTTGCCCTATTTCCTTCAGACCACTCAGCTGCAGCCCAAATCATCTTAATAGTTGATTGCTTTACTTTATTGTCTGTCCCCTTTCTTTGAAATACAGGCTGCTTGAGACTGAGGGTAGAGGGATGTGGGTAGGGGTGGATGGGGGGTAGAGGGGTTGGGGTAGGTGGAGGGGGGCTTCCCTATCTTATTTGCCATCTTGAATCCCTTGTTGCCTGGCTCAGCATCTGATATAGGGCAGGTACTCAATGAATGTTGTCGAATAAGTGAACGGATGGAAGGATGGATGGAAAGCTCTCTGTGGGCTGGGATTTTGAGACTCGGTGCATGAAGAATGCTGCTGTGGGTAGAGGAGCTCATTGGGAGACACTGGCTGTGTAGCAGTCTCACCCAGGCCAGTGGGGCCCCAGGGTGAGGCTCAGGCCCAGCAGATTCTGGAAAAAGAGACCAATAGCTGCTCTTGCTCCCCCAGAAACGTTAAATTGCACGCTCTTTGGTGTTTGTGGGCAATTGCTCTGAATTCTGGGCTTTTTGGAACTTTCTTCCTTGAGAGTGGGGAGAGGTCGACTTAAGGGACCCCTGAAAGATGGTTTCCCTTTTCTGCCTGAAAACTGTCATAGTAGTTCATTTTTAAAGGGTTCGCATGGTGCTTTCACTGTATCTTCTCTTATAATAAAATGGTTATTTGTGAACACTGTTTTTTTCCCATCCTCCCCCTTTCTTGTTTGGGAACAGAATTCCAATTTGGGTCTGGTACTGGGAGGCCCGAGCTTGGGGAGGCCGGCCTGCGCCACCCTCCCGGCCACCCCCCTGGAGGAAAGGGAACTGTGGCTGCTCGGAGTCAGGTGCGTAAGGCCACTCCCCAGCCTGTGGTTGCCTTAGAAACGGGCAGGCGAATGCAGTTCTAACTAATAGATGTAAGGAGCTTCTGAGCAGTGTTCTCCCCTCTTAAAAGGGGCATGAAGAGGGACAGAGGATAGAGGGATAGAAAGATGAAGGTTTAGTTCTGTGCAGAGTGAAGGCCTGGGTGGGGGCCCGTGAAAGGGAACTGGAGGGGTGGGGGGAGGCTGGGCCATGTGGTCTCCATCCGGAAGAGGTGGGCAGAGCCCCTGGTAGTGGGTCAGACCCAGCCGTGCCCAACCCCAGGAACTATCAAAACATGCCCACTCCTGGGCCCCACCCAGCAGGCTAACACCCCTGGCTCTCCCGCTTCCCCCTCGCCTGGGAACAACCAGGGATAGGGAAGTCCTCCTGACAGCGGGGTTCAGGCCAGGAGATGCCTTGGCAAAGGATATCAAAATTCCATAATCCTGACACCTTCAAGGAGACAAATAGATTTGCCTTCATATTTTCCTAGCTGCATCGAGGGATTTCTGTGCGGAAGGCAAAGGTTTGACTATTAAAGTTCCGGGAGCCATTCAGAGCGCGGGTGCATCGCGCTGCTGCTGCTGCGCTCGCCCTCAGCGCCTGGGTCCGGGCCAGCAGCGCTCCGGGCTCTCAGCACCCTGGGGCTCGGCGAAACCCAGGCTCCTGCCGCCATCCTCCCTGGCGCTGAGCAGGAGCCAACCGCCAACTCAGAAGCCCTTCTCATTTAAAAGCACAAGGGAAATTACTCCATTTTAACTTTTGCTACTTTTATTTCATAGCTCTGGTTTCTCCACGGGAGACAAAGACAAAGTGACAGAGAATGAGAGGG
>PVIY010048203.1:0-17433 GCA_004026745.1 Myrmecophaga tridactyla | reverse complement strand
GTCTGTGTTTCCTCTGGTGTTTTAATGTGGTCATTTGGCTGGGCCGTATCAGCCCGCATCATCATATGGTTTGTGATTTCCTGTTGGCTTCAGAGCGTTTGATTATTTGATTACAGGGTTATTTTGGAGGCCGAGATCCCTCAGTTGTCTGAGCTTTTACATTTGATTGGGTTTGTGTTGAAGGTCTCCTTTTGTGCTTAGTCTGCCAGTGACTCCCCACCAAGCCCAGACCTCGCATAGGAGACGCAACTCTACTCGAGGACCCGGGCCAAGCTAGGTGGGTAGGCGATTTCCCAGGCTGCACTTTCTGTTTCTTGCCAGCAGACGGCGCTCTCGGGCCACCTCTTCCCCCGAGGTCTGGAACGAGACCCGGTGCTGTTCCAGCCAGGTCCACAGGCCGTGCCGCACTCTGAGAGCCACGGACCCTGGGGCTGGGGACAGCAGGGTACAGCTCAGGGGCGACTCTGCTTGTGGGCCTGTGGGGTCTGATGGCCCCTAGGCTCCCGCCTCCCTTCTGCCTTCTCTTAATGTAAAATTTACATGCGCGTTAGTACTGGGCAAACCAAACAAGACGTGTCTGTGCTGAGAGCTCCTGCTCGGCCTCAGAGGGCAGGGTTTCTGTTCCTGTGTGCTCCCCTAGCATCCGGCTGCTGGAACAGGTGAAGACAGCGATGTCCCCATCACCCAGTCTGAGGAGCAGGGTATGGCAGACGTGCTTTGGAACGGGCGGGCAGGGACGGTGTCCCGTGTGGGGATGCTGAGTTTCACTGTGTGGCCCTCATGTGGCACAGGGCTCAGACTTCCTGCGGTGCTGGGAGTGCAGCGTGCCCGCCCCCCCCAGGTGTTGGGTTCAGCACGGGTCGGGGGCGCCCAAGGACTTGCTTTTCTAGCACGTTCCCAGGTGATGCTGGCTGTGCTTTGAGACACACTGGTCTTATAGAGGGTGAGACAACAAAGTAAGAAAAATGACTTTATGGTGGAAACAATCTCTGAGCTGGTCTCCAGAGGTAAACAGCTGTGTCCGCGGGGCGTTCGCTGCAGCCGTGTGCTCCCCTTTGGGCCGGTCCTGGGCGCCCCGGTGAGGGTGGCAGCAGCTGTGGCTGGGGGAGCTGGGCTGTGGCTGGGGGAGCTGGGCGGCATCCAGCTTAGGCAAAGGGCCGAGCCTCAGTGTCTTCATCTTTGAAATGTAATAAAGGTTCACTCACTCATTCATTCGTTCATTGATTCATGCACGCATTTAGTTCCCCCTTACAGAGATGTAAGCAGAGAGATGACACAGGGCTGTTCTTTTCCTGCTGTGCTTCCTCAGCCCACCAGGGTAGGCGTTTGCAGAGGGGACAGGGCAGGCCAAGGCCGCCCCTTAAGGGTGCTCTGCCATCACCCCGTGTGATGAGGGTCTCAGTGGGGGGAGGCTGTGGACAAAGGGGCTGCTTCTGTTGTACTGTGAAGGCAGCACCTGCGGAGAATGTGGCCCTCGGACAGGAGGATGGCACGGGCAGCTGCGTGGCACTGGATGGCTCTGGCTCCGTTTGGACTTTTGGTTCCTCTTCCTCTACTGGCCTGGGGTCCCCCCCCGGGGGGCCATCCTCAGCCGCCACGGTGGGCACGAGCAGCCGGAGGGCACAGCTCTGGGGCAGGTGGAAGTATGTGACAGGCAGCACGCCGGCCAAGGGCCCCTTGTAGGCCCCTCCCCAGGAGACCCGCCCCTGCCGCCATCTGAACCCACTTCTGCACAGTGAGACAGAAAACAAACCAGCACAGAAACAAGGTCCAGTTCTGTAATCCCTTTATGGCAATTCCCAACCCCATAACGCTCTGAAAAGCAAAGGCTTTATTTTTTAAACAACTTACTTGGCAGCAAAGCTGTGCTGAACGTGCTGTCCGGTGTCTTGTCCAGCCCTGTGGGATTTGTGTTCATGGACCTCACTGCAGAAACACGAGGGTGTCTCGGGAGAGGCTCACACCAGTGCTGGCCGGCCTGGCAGCTCATCGCCGACTGTGCATGCTTTATAGTTCAAGCCAAAGGGCTTCCTAAGGGCCCTTGTCCCTGCGGATTCCAGTGGGGCTGGGCCATGAGCCCGGGGAGGGCGGGTGCCATGGGCGCCAGGGGAGGCTCTCTGAGAGGGCGGCGCCGAGCATTGCACGTCAGCAAATAGCCGGCACACCTGTCTGCAGGTGAGGCCGCCCGCCAGTGCCGTGTAGACACACGGTGGACATGCTGTCAAAAAGAAGGAAGTTCTGAGGCCTGCCGGAGTCCTCGGAGGGTGAAAGAAGCATTTCACTCAAGTGCATTTGTTAAAGGACAGATTTTACGTGCGCTCGTGCCAGACACCCAGATAAGCAGATTTCACAGAGACCTACGGTGGGCTGCAGGTTGCTTGGAGCTGGGAGCAAAAGGAAGTAGCTGATGAATGGGTGCAGCGTTTCTGTTTGCAGTCATGGGAGAGTTGGGGGAACGGATGGTGGTGACGGTTGAAGTGGGAAATCTTGGGTTGTGTACATGTTACTATGGTGACAAGTCTACAAGAAAGAAAGAGCCCATCGTGAGAAAGATCTGGGGGCAGAATGTCCCCCATAGAGGCCCGGCTGTGCAAAGGCCCTGCGGCCGGAGCAAGCGGCTGTGCTCAGGGAACAGAGGAAAGGGCATGTGTGGCTCAGGCACAGGGCATGAGGCCAGCGGTCAGCGGTGTGGACAGTGGCGGGCCAGGCGAGCCTGGGCAGGTGAGGCGGGGCCTTCGGGTACAGGCAGGTTTGCAGGTCACGCTGGGCAGTGGGGAGTCATCGTGGACTGCGGAGGGGAGCACAGCCATGCAGAGTGACGCTCGGGACTGCATTTTGGAAACAGGATGCAGAATGGATGGGTGGGCGCGAGGCTGCTAGAGAAGGGAGAGGAGCTCCCAGGGCTGTGGGTGTGGCCAGCAGAACGCAGGAATGAGGCCTGTGCAGTCAGCTCGGTGCTGCCCCACCTTAATTTTCCCAACATCCCTGAGTTCTGTAATGAAGTAGCTGCAGGTTCTAGGGGGTGACAAGCACTGAGCAGGGAGTCCACCACGTGGCAGGGCTTCAAGGGGCTGTGTGGGGAGCCGGCTTCTCCCTGTGCTGCAGGGTGCCTCTGAATGTTCCTGAGACAAAGATAGTAGCTGTCACCTGAGGCCACAGTCAGCCGTGCTGAGCTGTTGTGTCCATTTCCTGGTCACCTACCGCACGCTGGATGTGTTAGCGTAGCGCTGTCACCTTGGCGACAGCCCCTAGAGAGTGGGCACTGCCCCTCCACCCCTTCGCAGCTGCACACCCGAGGTGGACAGCTTGGGTCACTCAAGGCTGCAGCCGCTGGAAGAGCTGGACTTGAACCCAGGACTGCGGCTGGGCTCGAGGCAGCAGCTGCAGTGAGAGAGGGCTGGGCGGTCACCCCAGGCAGGGAGGACAATCCCCGTGACCTGGCGGGGCCAGCCCCGTCCACTGCGCCAGCTGTCCCCAGGCCCTGCGGCGAGGCCCTGTCCCCCCGTGTGTCCCTGACCCCTGCTGTCCAGGGGCCCTGCCCTGCCCCCATGCCCACCACAGCACCAGCTGCTTCTCCACCTGAGGTTCTCTGCCCACAGGCCCTGCCCCTGCGTGGGTGCCATGGAAGCACGCTGTTCCCCCTCCTTCTTGGTGTGGCTTGTCCAGGACACGGGCTTGTGTCGATGGCATAGATGCGAGGAGACGCCCCTTGCTGCCTCGGCACGGCCCCCGGCGCTGCTGCAACAGCCCCCGCCCGCCTGTGCCCACGCGCCCCTGGCAACCCCTTCATTCCCTTTTGTCCCCCTTCCAGGCCCATGGGGAAAGGCTCACCAGCACTGGCCGGAGCGCGAGCGGTCTGCTTCTCTTTCCCGGGTGATCATTGGGTGCTGAGTGCGGGCACACGGGGGCCCTGCTTCCCTCTGGAGACGCCCCTCGCGCAGCTGAGCGCCCGCACCCCACCCCATCGCTCCTAGCCACAGGGGCCCTGAGGGCTGTGCGGCCGGCCCGCTCGGACCCCACACGCGGGGGCAGGGCCTGGCCTTCCCCAAGCCACTGTGGGCCGCTGCCTCTGGGGCGTGGGGGGGGACCCGGCTGCACCTCATCCTCACTGGGAAGAGGCCTTTCTCTGCTCCTCTTCTCTCCTCCCACCCCCGCGCCGGTCCTGCTGTTTCAGAGTTTGCATTAAAAATGCAGGAAGGGCAAGCCGATGCCTTCTCTCTTCCAGAATAAACTTCAGATTCCTTACCATTGTCCCCAGGCCCCAGCTGGGCAGCAGCCCCTTCCCCTGGACTGTGCTGCCCCGTGGCATGTCCTTGGCCTGCAGTGCTCTTCCCGGGCAGGTACGGGCTGGCCCCCCTCCTGCTAGGTCCCAGGTCGGGCGGGCAGTGTGCACTGGGCAGGCGCGTCGTCTGCCCTTGTCCTTGGGGCAAACACACCCACTGGGTGGCCAGACTTCCCCCAACACAGCCGGGGAGAGATGCGTGGAGTCAGCTCCTGGGAGCCAGTGGGAGGGCGTCCAGCTGGAGCTGCTGTGATGGGTGCCGGCACCTGCTGTCAGCACCCAGGGCGCAGTAATAACCGGTGCAGGTAAGCTCAGGTACACGCCCAGGCTGGCGTTGCTCCCAGCAGTGAAACCTGGAAACACATGCTTTCCCGGTGTGGGAGGTTGAGTCAGGGACCCCAAGTACGGCAAGTTCTCCCTCTAACTCGGGGTCCTGGGCTGGGACCCACGGTCAGTGGCGCCTCTGGGAGGGCTGGGTGAGGGGAGGCTGGGGCACTTGGGGTAGGTAGGACCACCCAAATCGGGGCTGTGGTGCCGAATCCTTATTCCTGGAGCCTTCTGAAGAGACGAAACAGATCTAGAGGTCTGAGAAAACCACAGGACGGCGCCTGGACACGGCGGGGCCTGGGAGAGTGGGCCCAGGTGGGGGCACGGCCAGGGCAGAGGGACAGGCCAGTGCCCTGGGATGGCAGGGCCAGTGCGGACAGCATGCCTCGCCCATGCCTTGGCTCTGGACTTCTAGCTTCTCAAGCTTGGACTTCAGCATGGCCCACGGCGGGCATCTGCTGCAGTGGCCCCGGGAACCTGAGAAGCCTTAACTGCAGTTTGCCACGTGGGTTGCTGAGAGGGGCGGCTGGAGGGGCGCGGATCCGTTCCTGTGTCGGCTGGAAGCCTGGGTGATGCCGCATCCCAGGCAGCCCCATTCCCCCCCACCCCCAGAGCCGAGAAGGCAGAGGCGCCCTCCCCTGCCAAGGCACAGCCCGGCCCCACGCCCACCGGCCAGCAGCACCCTGCTCCGGGCAAGGCCATGGCTCTTCTCCTGCTCCCTCACGGCCCTGCCCGGCACCCAGGACCCAGGGTGTCCGCTTGGGGCAGTCCAGCTGCCAGGTGGCCCTCTGTAAGCACAGGGAGGCCCGGGCCCCGAGTGCAGTCCTCCCCCCCCATGCCTGGCCCTCCCCCCAATGCCCGGCCCCCAGCCCCACCTCTGTGCCTGCCCTCTGAGACCCCACGTGCCGTGGATGGCGGTGCTGGACATCCCTCACTGAGCTTCGAGAGGCTGGCCTGTGCGTTGCGGGCCCGGACACCTGCACCCATGCAGAGCCAGGCCGGAGGGACCCACGCCTGCATGCCCACACACCCCCACACCCACGGGGCTTCTGGTCTGGGGGACCCAGCGGGAGCTGCTGCAGAGATTCCCGAGCGGGAGGCCATCTGCCCACCCCTTTATCTCCCTGGGAGTAGATGGGGCCACGGGGGGCTGTCCAGAGGGGACAGTCCTGCTCAGCCTGCACTGCCGTCACGAGGAGGGGGCGTGGGGCGCGGGGCTGTGGGCTCCTTCTCCACCCAGGAGCTGCGTGAGCTTAGTGGTGGGGGCCTGGTTCCTTCTCCTGGATGGGCCCCCGTTTTGGTCCTCTCTCGGTTCGCGAGCTGTTTTAATCGCTCAGTCCTCTGGGAAGGACCCCCGTGGCAGGGTGCCGAGCAGAGTAAGTGAAAGGTGCCCTGAGATGAGGTGGGCGCCCTGCTCCCTGCTGGCTCTCCCCTCCTCCAGCCCAGAGGGCGGTGGCATGAGGGAGCCTGGTGGCATCGAAGGGCCCGTCTGCTGGAGCCGTGGCCCCCAGCCTGGCACAGTCCCGGGGCTTCCCATGCTCGGGCCGCGTCTTTGCTGCGCCGTCCTCACTGCTGGTGTCACAGACCCGGAAGGGCACAGAGAGCGGCGAGTGGCTCCCGTCTGAGGTACAGGTCGGGACTATGAAACCAGAGGCGTGGCAGGTGGGGGCAGACCCTGGAGGAGGGGGTGCTGGCGGTGGGTGGTGGCGCCCTGAGGGCCATGATGAGCCTTTTGCAATAGGAGTCCCTGCGCAGGGGACCCTCTGTGCCATGCCGGGGCTGTCCCAGAGCCGGAGACGCAGACGGGCCAGGAGGCCAGCTGGAGGGACACGGCCCCGCCCTCCCCCAGTGCCCCACTGGCAGAGCACACGGCCTAGGGTCCCTGCTCCCCGCCCCCCGGCAGAGGGTGCAGGGGCAGGTATGAGCTTAGAGACGGGCCCTGTGCTGAGAGCTCATCAGGGCACCAGCAAGACACAAGGCCCGTGCCTGCTACGCTCAGCTCCGATGTGCAGGAACTGAAAGCAACGGGTAGATGCTGACATGTTTCATTGGTGGCAGCCAGTGTGTCGTGGGACGGGTGACCCTGCTGTTTTGAGATCTGCCTGCGTGCCAGACTCTGGATAAATCATGGGTCGATACAAGTAGTTTTTTGCGTGTACTTTAATTCCCTGTTATTTCTTCTGAGTCCATAGGTGATAATTCAGTGAACCTCATCTTGTAATAAAATGGCAACAGCTTGGATATTTCATAAGTTCCCTTTGCCGTAAGGGATTTTTAATTTTTCCTGCTTATATTTTGTGCTTCTAACTTTTCCAAAGTGAACCGCTTTTTACCTAGGCACACTGAGTCTGGTGACAGCTCTGTATACCTTCTTGCCTCCCCTATTTTAGCCTCTTCTGCCCACTTTCTCTGCCCTCCTGGGCGTTTTCTAGCCCCCTCTTACTGTGTGCCCCAGCTAACAAGGCTGCAGATGGACCGTGCAGGAGCCAGCCCACCTTTCGTTTTCCCGCCAGGGGAGTGGACGCCACATGCCGCAGAGACCAGATGGGTGTGGGTGAGAATTACAGCAGCCCCGGGGGGCCGGGAGGCATGGAAGGATGCAGGTTGTATCGGTTAGCTAGGGCTGTGTAACAAGCCACCCCAGACTTAGTAGCTGCGGAACCACCATTGGTGACCTCAGTCTGTGAGTTCAGGGGCCTGGCTTTGCCTGGAGGTTTTGGTCCAGGCTCTCTCCAGAGCACGGTCGAGCTGTAGAGGAGCTGCTGTCCGTCCAGACTCACGGGAGCTGGCAGATGCACCCCGAGTTAATGCGTGTGTTTGTCAGCAGAGCGCAGTGCTTCCCTCGTGGGCTTCCCACAGGGATGCTCCCGACTTGACCACTTCCCGCAGCAGGTGACCCGGGATGGACGCAGGGTTCACCACGGAAGCCGCGGTCTTCTGACCACCCGGTCCCGGACGCGGGGTCACGCCCTCCTGGAGGCGGGGGTATTAAAACCACGCACACCTTTGGTACAGAGGGGCAGTGGCTGCCCCTTTCCAGATCCTGGCAGGAATTAGGTGGGCCAAAGCTTCTCATTTTTCAGCAGCCGGAAGTACCGATTCTGATGTAAATTAGAAACAAATTGACATAGCCCCATTGAGATTGAACACAGTATGCCTGTGGACGGATCCCATGGTGGGCTCCAGGTCACAACCTTCGGCCTTTGGGCAGCAGCTCCCCTCGATGACCAACCCCATCCAACTTTTGGACAAGACTGCTGGCCATGCTGCTGGACAGAAAATGCTTTGTGTCCAGTATAGGTTTTTAATCGTTCATTAAAAGTAAAATAGTACTATTTAAAAGATAATTGGATGTGGCAGGGGGCTGCTTGCTCCTCCCCCCTTTCCCAGCAAAATTGAGCTGTTGTGTGACCCTGAAATAAGTGGTTTCTGTTTATTTCATTAGCTGTATTTGTCACATCACTTCTCGTGCTGTTGTGCGAAGAAGCGTGGCTTCAGGAAATCAGATCTGCAAAGACAGGCCTTGTAGATGCTGTGGAGCCAAAGGAGAGTTCAGAGCGGGGGAAAACCCAGTGGCTTTTGTGGGAAGTGAGGAGTTAAAGGGCTCCCAGTTATCTTACGAATGTCAAGGAAACAGGCTGATTTTTACTTTTCTGAGACCCACCACTCATCCACATTTCTCTGTGTACACCACCGACAGCCATTAAGGCCTGGCTCCTCGCCAGGCTCCGTTGTGGGTGCTTTTATCCCACAGAGAAAACCAGATCAGTATCCCTTCTTCCCGGAACCTCGTCCTAGAGGGAAGAGAAGAGGCAGGGGATGAGGCTGCTGGAAAGTAGACGAGTGGGCTCGCAGGGTCCCACGGCAGCTCCCCGTTTAGCTCCTGGCAGCTGCCGGCCTGCCGTCCTGGAGGTGGGACTGTGGCCCCCCTGCCACGGCGTCCGGGGTTGGGCTTTCTCTGCAGTCTCGCCGCCCACTTGCGGTTTCCTGTACTCTCTATTCTGGCCGTCCCGGTGGCGACAGTGGGCCCGCGTTGAGGTTTTGGTTTGCAGTCCCTTGCGACAAGGGACGCGGCACTCTCCGGGTGCTTGCTGCCCATTTGCTGGACTTGTTCACTTAAAATGCTGAACTTTATGTTATGTGAATTTCACCTCACGAATGTTTTTAAGAAAGCTGAAAGGTGCTGTGTGTCAAAGTGGGAAAGGGTTTGCAAAAATACAGCGTTTAGGAGACGGGGGGCGGGTATCACGTGGGTCAGGGTGGCTGGGAGGGGTGTGACATTTTACAAAGGTTTTGGGCAGGGCAGAGGGAGGACGGGGTTTGAGGAAAGGCTGGCAGGTGAGGGGGAGGGCAGGGAGGCCCCGAGGTGGGCTGTGGGTGGGCTTCGGGAGCCGTGGGGCAGGGCGGCAGCCCCAGGCAGTGCACTCAGAGGCCTGAGAGGGCCCAACCATGCAGACCCTTATGAGGTAAGGATGTTGGGGTTTTCCCTTTTTTCTCGGCTTGGGCAGGCACTGGGAATCGAACCTGGGTCTCCGGCATGGCAGGCGAGAGCTCTGCCACTGTGCCACCGTTGCATCACCTTGGCTTTTTTCTATATGTAGAGATGGCAGGCGGTGGCAGGGTTGTGAAAGGGAGGATGCTGTGAGCTGATCTGTACCCTCGTGGGGCTGGGGCAGAGCGAAGAGAGAGGTGTGCCAAGATGTCCTTACAAGAGGGTGGATGAGACATGGCGGGGTGCTACCCCCCAAAAGGTAGTCAGGTGCTCGGGAGACAATCTAACCTTCTTCTTCGGGCAGAACTGGCTAAAGTTTAAATAAATATCATTGGAAAAAAAAATAGCTGCCCTTAAATATAACCCTTGCCACATGAGGCGATATTTGTTTATCCTCCAAAGGATATTATCATTACATGTGAAAACTCCCAAGATAGAGCTTCAATGATGTTACCATTTTCAGATTTTATTCCCTATGTAATTTGGTTACTTGTTCCTTTGAATGACTTCATTAATAACTGGAGAAGAATCCCAAACCTTTTCCTATTAACCTCTGATAAGGAAGTTTGACCCACTGAAATTCAGACACGCCTTTGGCCTTTGGATCTTTTCTTCCATTTTGTGTCTGAGCTGATTTTGCTTCCTCGTGTTTAAGTTAATTACTGGACTTTTGAGCTTGAGGTGTCACCAGATACCTTGTTGAGAGAAGGGCACATGAGGGGGCTTCAGATGTCTGCAGATCATTTATTTGTGGAAGGAAAGTGTAGACGGGTTCAAAGGGTGATGAGAATATGAAATCGACAGAATGGGTCCTTTTGTGTCACTCGCACTTACGAGTTTTAAATGGTTTTTGAAAACCCCCTTAGAGTAGAGCAAACACAGAACAACAGTTTTTCTGCAGATACATTTGAGGCGGCATGAAGGGATTAAATTTCCGGTCCAGCCATCGGGTGAAAAGCACGATTAGATCAGTCACATTGGACAGTGCCTGCCCCCAGCGTCCCCACGTGCTTTGCTGGCAGAGGCTTCCGCTGCGCTGTTATTCAATGCACGGCGGTCACTTCTGGCCCAGCGGTTCTCCTCCACCTTCCAGTTCCTTCCCTCCCGCAAGTGCCCCGTGGAGCTGGGACAGGCTGTCAGTGCAGAAGCTGCAGAGGCGGGGACGGCGGGTGGCTGCCGACACCTACGCCCCACTCCTCCTCCTAAAGGGCCTCGCTGTTTCCAGGCATGCACCCCCTTTTCCAGGCAGCCCGTGGGCTGTGGAGAGCCGTGCCCCACCTTTTGGCCCCAGGGTTGACCTGGACCGAGTTTTGCCACAGTCGTGGGGGGGGGGGTGGGTGGGTTCTGGGAGGCTGGGGCGCCCTCCCCGTGGGCTGAGGGCAGGTGTGGCGAGCCTTCCTTCTGGCAGCCTCCACCGGAACCCTCCTCTTCCTCCTCTTGCATTTAAGAAGAAATCGATTCTAGTGACGTATTTTTCACATATTCCTATTTGTCACCCGGTGCTGTGAGTACGCGGACAGCGCTGAGCCCCCGGCACGTCCCCCGTCCCGACACCGCGCTGTCCTCACCTTGGACTTGCTTCTCCCACGGTTTCCTCTCCCTGGGGTCCGGCTGCCCTCGGGCCTGGCTAGTTTTGCTGCCCCTGAGGCCCTCGGGGTCCCCCTGGGTTGCTGCAGTTCAGGCCTGCACCCCTGTGTACGGACCACACTTCTGCTGCCCCTCGCAGGTGGCGGCTGGAGCTGTGGACGGGGCACTGAGGCCCTGGCGTGTCGTCCCCACGGACCGCGCTGCCTTCAGGCTTTGAGTTACGTGAACTGACAATTTTCCGTATCAATTAAGCGGCTTTAAATGGGGTTTTGATTTCTTGCAGACAAAAACCCCTCTGTATCAAGGATCTGGGGGAATTATTACTCTGAATGGAAGGTGATTTGGAAGTAGTTTGATAAAATCCAATTTCAGGTTAGATACAAATGTTTCATCTGCTGAGCCTTAGGGAGAGAATGGTCTAAAAGGATAGATGTGGATTTCTTTCCATATTTCACGAGATTTACAAATGATAATATATATATCTTTTATCCCTGTGTGATTTCATAGATCATAAGTGCCACTGCTAATGTAGCGTCTGAGTGCTTTCTGTAGTCTTCTTTTACATTTTTCTGCTTTTGAAAATTTGTCTATAGGGAACATATATTACCACAAAAATCAGAAAAGTTATTAATAGAAGATAAATGCAGGTAACTTTAACAATCTTCCCAAACTCTGGAGTGTTGGAATTCATATTCTAAAATCTGTTTAACAGATTTCTAGAGCAAGGGGTTGTGTGGAATAAATCTTTGGCTTAAAATAAAAACAGGGTCAAAACTTTACTATTTTTGCTGCTTCCTACTTCTGAAATTTCCTTTCATTATAGGTGGTAAATAGTCGCCCCGCCACTGAAAAATGGGATTTGGGGGGCATTTTGGAGCTGTCCAGCACCATTAGGGATTGACTGGTCAGTTGGAGCTCGTGAGATCCTGGGCCTGTGAGTGGTTTCCTGGAAAAATCACATTTCCGACGACGCAGGAAAGCCCAGCCTCCGGGCCCACCGAGGAGGCCAGGGGTCAGGAAGTCATGCAGTGGGAAGGAAGTGAGGGCTGGGCTTGGAACACGCCTTCCTCTGACCAGTGTCCCCCAAAACCACCCCCTGGTGCCTTTCTGGACCCTCCCGACTGTGGCCGGGCCTCCCGGAGCGTGCGCCGTCAACGCCTGGTCTACACGCTGGAGACACCAGACCTGGCGCTGGGCTGTGGGAGAAGGAGTGTCCCGAGGGCGGGGCCAGTGCTCGGCACAGGGGCACCGGGGAGGGGCTTGGGCACCGTCTCTGGCGGTGTCTGAAAGGCTGGTTTATACCGGTTTTGCAGCCTCTCTGGGAAGGAAGCTCGCAGGGTAATTGAGGACATGTTCTTAGCATCCCGGTGCAGTCCACAGAAAGGTGTGACCGGCGGGGCAGGGACAGATGCTACTTTCACTTTCCGAGTGGCCGGAAGGCGGCTGGGCTGGGCTTGAGGGGCTCCACTCCCTCAAGGCGGGGGGGGGGGGGGGGGGTGGGGGTTGGGCGTGTTCCAAGCCCAGCCCTCACTTCCTTCCCACTGCATGACTTCCTGACCCCTGGCCTCCTCGGTGGGCCGACTTTGTCCCCCAGGAGACTGGGGGTGCCTGGAGGCATTCTTGGCTGTCATGGTTGGTTTGGGGGGATGTGGACATGTGGTGCGGATATGGGATGGGGGTGTCTTATGCACAGGACAGCCCCCAACCCCGCCCGCCAGCCAGGTACAGCCCAGCCTCAATGTCCACAGTGTCAAAACTGAGAGCCCAGGATTGGCCGTTTCCCCTCAAAAAGCTGAATCTGCCATGCAGCTGCAAAGGGGAATGAAGTTACATTAAGGACGAGATCGGATAAGAGTGAGAGCCTCGTGGGCCCTTCCCACCAGGCTAGTAGGAAGGGGACAAGCAGTGTTCCAGTTTGCTAGCTGCCAGGATGCAACACACCAGAGACGGAATGGCTTTCAATAAAAGGGGATTTATCTAGCTGACGTACAGTTCTTCAGAGGAGAGGCAGCTAACCTTCAACTGAGGTTCTTGCTTACGTGGGAAGGCTCAGAGTGATCTGTGCTGGCCTTCTCTCCAGGCCTCTGGGTTCCAACAACTTTCCCTGGGGTGATTCCTTTCTGCATCTCCAAAGGCCTGGGCTGAGCTGAGAGTGCTGAGATGAGGTATGCTGAGCTGCTTGGGCTGTGCTACGTTGAGTCTCTCATTTAAGCACCACCCAATTAAATCAAACATGATTCATTGCAGCAGGCACGCCTCCTAGCCGACTGCAGATGTAATCAGCAACAGATGAGGTTCACATGCCATGGGCTCATGTCCACAGCAACAGAATTAGGCACCTTCACCTGGCCAAGCTGACACCTGAACCTAAATACCACAAGTAGGAATTCCCATTGCAATAATTGTTTGCTCTTACAGCAACTAGTAGAGTTATAATTCCCATATTTTCTCTATTAAATAAAACCTGGATGTTGGGATTGACGGTATTTGAATTTCATCTCTGCCATTTACCAGCTATTTGATTATAAGCAAATTACGTATTCTCTTCAAGCCCCATTTCCCTCCCCATAATTGGGGGTGTGGGGAGTAGCACAAGGCCTTGCCACCATCCAGTGGTCGCGTGCATTGTCAGGCAGGGGCCACCTGAAGGCCACACGACACCCCCTGCCAGCCTCCCCATGGGGTGGGGGCAGCCTCAGCGCCTTAGAGCCTGCCAGGGATTGCCTGGCTGGGAAGTGGGGTGCAGGGTGGGCGACTGCAGTCGGGGTGCTTCCAGGCCAGAATCCTCGGCCGCACTGCACAGAGCCAGGGGAGCCTAGAGCCTGGGGGTGGCGGGGAGCAAAGACCCAGGCAGCGCCCTGCATGCCCCCCGCCCCCCCTGCCCTAACCCCCCTGCCCCCGCCGTGCACTCATGCTCACGGATTGCTGGTGGTCAGGAGCTGGGCCCTCAGTGGGTGGGGGCCACAGGAGGGGACAGCACTGCCCCACCGGCAGCTTGCGCCTGTTGCCTGGAGAGGTGTGTTTGTTGCAGATCACAAAATACCATGCGCCCAGCTGTGGGATGTTTATGGGGGGTGGGGTGACCCTGTCCCTGTGCTGCCAGCAAGCTGCCCTGGGCCGTGCAGGGGCTGGGGGTGGCCTCAGCCAGCGTAGAGCTCTGGCCACCCGGTGGCTGCCGTCACTACATGTGCCTGCTCCCCTGAGCTGACCTGGGCATCGGGGTCCCGGGAGCCCTGGTCCCAGCCCCTGGGGTTCAGGCACCATTGTAAGCGGTGACCCGTTTTCACTCGTTGCCCACAACAGTCCAGTGAGTGGACGCTCTTGTACCCTCACCCTTCCACAAGGAAGCTAACAGTGTTGCTGAAAGGCAGCTCTGGGGGGGCAGAGGCGGACACCCACGGGGGTGGGGCGTCTGTGCAGTTATCCCCAGGGTGAGGGTCACCCAGCAAGGTGGCCGTGTGGCCGGACGTAGCCCTGGAGAAGGAGGGATGTTAGAAACTGCTGTAGTCCATCTTCCAGGACAGCTTAAATCACAGTTTCTGTGGGTCAAGAATCTGGGCACGGCTCAGCCGAGTGCCTCTGGGTCTGGCTGTGCCAGGAGCAGGCAAGGGGGCCATGGTCGCTGGGCATCTCGAGCTCCACCAGACAGGGTCTTCCCGGCTGGCATGGGGGCTGCGCCTTAGAAGGAGCCCCTGCTCGCTGCAGTCATGGGGCTGCTGGTGTGCCTCTGGCCCTGCTGGCTGGGGTTGGATAGGTCACTCCCTTTCACGTGGGCCCCTCCTGGGCCTGTGTGCAGCATGGCAGCTGGCTTCCCTGTCATGCGAGGTCCCACGCTGGAAGCCACCGCCTTTTCACTACGTGGGCTTGGAAGTGACGTGCTGCCATCTGGCAAATATGCTCTAGTCCAGTGGGAGGGTGTGCAGTAAGAGAAGAGAGAGCTACTGAGCTCTCTTTCCCCATTGTTACCCTCCTAGGTACGAGCCCACTGTCTCTTTGCGATCGAGGGCGCTCAACAGGTCTGGGTGTCGTGTCTGCAGAAGGCTGGACATGGGCAGGGGAGTCGTGTCTGCAGAAGGATGGACATGGGCAGGGGAGGGCACTGGCCAGGAGAGGAAGCGGCTGGCCCTTGGGCTTCTGACCTGGAGCCCAGAGCCTGCCTTTTGCCATCCTATGGGGCCTGGCCTTGCTGAGTGGCGTCACAGCGGCGCTACCTGGGCATTCTCCCAGGAAAGGGGCCGTCCTGCAGGGCTTGGGTAGGAGGGGTGGGCTGGTCCCCGGGGGCACCTCCTAGGGCCTGGGCCCCAAGCCCTCCTCCAGGGGACCCCGAGCCTTGCTAACAGCCCTGGAGCGCACCCCCCAGTTCTGATCAGCTGGGGGAGGAGGCAATACTGCATCCCGAGACTGAGGCCGAGGCGGGGCCTTGGCCGCCCTCCCCTGTCTGCGCTGAGACGCGCTCCAAGCCCTGACTCGGGGAGCCCGCGGGAAGCCCCTGCTGCCTGCGCCCTCAGGCCGGCGGGGTGACCCTGCGCTCGTTCTCCAGGCCGCGGCTCAGCTCCGCCCGTCACCTGCGCGTGCACAGCGTGGGTGTGGACGCCTCCAGCCAAGCTCGGGGTCCCCGCCGGGGAGACGTGGGTGAGGTGGCACACCCGCCACGGGGCACCGCAGGTGCGTGTGGGGGAGGCTGAGGGCGCGGCCCGCGTGTCCAGCTCGTGCGGAGGGAGTGGGACTGCAGGACGTGGTCTCCTCGGTCCGGCCTGGGAATTGGGGCTAGTAAAGGGAGCGTCTCAGTGTTTGGAGGGAACAGCAGCGTTGACTCGGGGCTGTCCTGGAAGCCACTCTGGCCGCCCCGGGCCCTCCTGTGCGTCGTCCATGCACGCCTGCCTCCTGGTCGCAACCAGGCTGGGGGCCTTCGGGCCGGATCAGGAGCTGACCTGCCCCCGCCTGCCCTGTGCACCATTGGGTCTGCTGGCTCACAGGTGTGGCCTTGGGGTGCGGGGTCGCCGCTGCCCCCTCCGCTTGGCCCTGGGACCCGGGCTCCCCGTTGGACGGTAGCTCCCGGGCTGGCCTGTTGTGGGCCTGTCCGTGGGGTTTGGCAGCAGTCGGCATCGTCATGAGGCTGGAGGGCAGATGAGGAGAAGGCTGCGTGTCCCTCCCCCAGCTCTTCTCCTGCCAGGGCCAGGCTGTGTCTGGTGGGCGCCATGCTCCCCCCTGGCCCCGGACCCCGCTGCCCTCTGTCTGGTGTAGGGGTGCGCCTAGTCCCTCCTTGGGCCTTCCCCCTCCACGCCTCTCCCTTGCGCACCTTGACCCCTCCCAGTCCCAGCTCACGGTGCCATCTGCCTCCTGACAGCCATGGCGGGAACAGCTTCCTAAGTGCCAGCCCGTGTCTCCAACAAGCAGGGAGAGAAACGTGATGCGCACGGCTGGGATGGCATCCAACTGTCTGGGGCTTCCCAGACCCCGCCCCGAGCCGGTGGATGTGAACTCACACCAGCAGATGCAGGCATGAGGCCTCGGGGGCACGGCGTTGCCCCAGCCCCGTCCTCACACCCTGTCAGGCCCGCACGTCCCCAGCCCTGCCCGCACATCCCGGGCCAGCCCTGCTCTGGGCGGTGGGACAACAGGCCTGCCTTTAAAAAGAGGGTGTCTCAGGTCAGGAACCAGAGGACCGCGGGCCTTGAACCCAGGCCGAAGCGGATACAGCTGTGGACTCTGTTCGCGTGCCCGCCTCCTTTCCAAAGTACAAGAGGGCAGAGAGCTCACCTGCCGTGCCACGCAGGGGCCACCCGGGTGCCGGGACAGCTGGGCCTCCCCGTGGGCTCACGGGCTTCTGGGAGCTGCGCTCTGCACTGCCGCTGCCTTTTGTGATCATCGCTCTGAGTGGACCCCAGTGCCTGCAGGGTTTTGCCATCATGGGGCGCTGTGTCCGTGGCCTCCTCCCCCGTGCAGCGCTGGGCACGCCAGGCTCAGCTGTCTTGAAAGAGACGCGTCCAAGCTGTCGACGTCAGGTGGTGCCGCCTGTAAGTCCCGCCGAGGCTGCTGTCTCGTGGCCCCCTTGGCCCTGTGCGGTGTGCTTCCTCGACCCTGGAGACGTTCCAGGAGCGTCCAGGGAAGTGGGTCTGCTGACATTCTGTGAGTTTTTCCTCTGTGTCCTCTGGAGTGACAGACGCGTGTCCCTGCCGTCGGATGAGCACAGCGGGTGCGCTCGGAGCGGCATTTACAATTCTGACCGTCCACAGAGGCAAATGCCAAAGGCTGCCGGGGGTGGTGGTGCCGTGAGACCCTCCCCGACCCTCGTCCTGACCCACAGCGGCCACAGCCGGCAGCCTCCGGGGCTTTGGAAGATGGTTTCTGTTCTAGTTTGTTAGCTGCCGGAATGCAACACACCAGAAACAGATTGGCTTTTAATAAAAGGGGATTTATTTTGTTAGTTCTTCAGAGGAAAGGCAGCTAACTTTCCACTGAGGTTCTTTCTTACGTGGAAGGCACAGGATGGTCTCTGCTGGCCTTCTCTCCAGGCCCCTGGGTTCCAACAACTTTCCCTGGGGTGACTTCTTTCTGCATCTCCAAAGGCCTGGGCTGAGCTGCAAGTACTGAGATGAGGAATGCCGAGCTGCTTAGGCTGTGCTACATTGCGTTCTCTCATTTAAGCACCAGCCAATTAAGTCAAACGTCATTCATTGCAGCAGACACGCCTCCTAGCTGACTGTAGATGTAATTAGCAACAGATGAGATTCACCTACCATTG
>PVIY010048202.1:0-17435 GCA_004026745.1 Myrmecophaga tridactyla | reverse complement strand
GATTACAGTGTTTAATGTTTATCAAGGTAAATTTCTACAGCTAGTAAGATAACAGATGAGTTAGGCCTCAGACTGCATCCTAGGGAATGTTTATTGGGCAATCCCAATTACACCACAAGCCAGACGACTTCCGGCATTCCCCGTCTTTGTACTTTCTTCATTTCCACCTTTGCCCAAGTCATCCTCTTTCTCATGAACCTTTAAAAAATGTTAAGAATATTATAACTTTGAGCTATCAAGTAATTTCCACCTCTTCCCAATAATACCCAAAAGATCATTAAGAATCATTTAATATTACTTTAGTAAAGAAAACACATTTAAAAAAACTATTAGGGAAATATACTAATATTTAAACTAGTAAAAAGTAGAAACTACTACTTAAAGCTTTTTCTTGATGGTACAAATATAAGTCATCTTTAAAAACTAGGTAAATGTTGGTATCTCTAAATGAAAACTAAACTTCAAAACATTACAGCCCTTCCCAGAGTCTGCCCATGCAAAAAAAAAAATTACAGGCCACCATGTTGGTCTTAATAGTCCACCAATAGCCATTCTTTTATAATGTAAATTACTTTCTCAAAAGAAAAAAGGAAAGTGAAAAAACTTCAAAAGTTTATGCCTAATGGAGTTATAGGCCTACAAATAAGAGGTAATCCTAAAAATATCTTAAACTAAAAAACAGTATTTTAAATTCTGCACACAAAGATTTATAAATATGATTTTTTTGCTTTATGACAGTTAAAGTCCAAAGGATAAAACTACTGATTATCAACTGTCCTCAGGAATAGGCAAAAGGAACCTACACTACTTGCTTTGCATGAACCAGCTGTAGCTCTTAAGTGTACCTTTGGGCAACCACTTCGCATATGTCAAAACAGATGATGATAACCCACAGAACTTGAATATTGATACTGAAGTCAGTTAAGACATAACAAAATGTTCTGTTTAACTGCAAGGAGAGCAGTACTAAAACTGGAAAAACACTACCATTTCCTCAATTCAGATCTAAGATCAAATATATCAAATATAACCTATATCGTAGCAGAACAGTATTCTTTATACTGTTCCAGATAAACTGATTAATTTTCACTTTAATCACTCAAAAAGTGAAATGCTTTTTTCCTAATCTGAACTATAGGTATAATTTTTATGGATCATTAGAAATCAGGATTAATAATTTGAAGCTCTGAAAGACATGCCTGTACATTAGTAGAAATTCTGTGTATCCTTATTATATGAAAACTTACCACCAATGTGCGGCCAATGATGGAATAATCTCCAAACAGTGTAATCTTAGAATCTTCAAAAGCCACCTTGGCCACACCATTTTTACCAGCGGTCACATTGCCCAGATCTCCAACATGCCTAATGTTGAAAAAGCATCAGACGGTAAGGACTAATTTCCATTCACCTTAACACGAGGATAGTACATGAGCTAAATTTAAATTTGACTGAATCAGATGCAGAAGAGTAGTCTACTTTTCCAGATAGAAAAATTTTGGAAACATGCACATTAGAAAACAGAACTTAGAAGTTCTAAACCCATAACTCTTCATAAAAAGATTCAAGTCTACAAAGTAATCCTTTGGGAAGAGTCATGGTTGAGGAGGAGGGTCTAATTTTACACTAGACTAACAAAGATTATGCGTTATGCCTATTTGTTATTGGCACGGCTAAGAAAGCTATATCCCCAAGCTTCTAATATAAAAAGAAATTAATCCTTGTCCTTAAATTTCCTGATAGGCTCTCAAAAAAGACACACATTCAATGGAGCCTCACCTAGTTTCCCATGTCAAATTTTTATCTACAGAAAATTTCCATGTATCACAATGGTAATAATATCAGTTAATTTTGCTAGTGATTGACAGTAATGTTATTCATGACATTATCTGTATCATTTCCCTTTGGCACTTGTGTTAGCTCTATATTCAATAAACGCTACCAAGACAGATCAAGTGTTCCCATTTGTCAACTCCATTCCAGCACCTGGCTAGGGTGGTGGTATGTGTGTGTGTGTGGGGGGGGGGGGTAGTAGGAGGGGTGTGGTGGGGAAAGGGGGGCAAGGAATTCAAGTGGGGTGGGGGTGGTGGCAAGGAATTCAAGTGCAGAGATGGAGGAGACCATTCAGTTATCTTTGCAGGCAATTTGGAAGTAGTACATCCATACTGACCCCGAATCACCATCATCATTATTTTAATAAGATAAACATTTTGTCACTCACCTCTCTTCATCCTGTGGCCCACCATGTTTTTTGGATTCAGGATTAAAATGAGGACCTGCACTGGTACAGCCTATTTACAAAAAAAAAAAGGCTGCTAAATTACGAATCAAAATTCCAAAATAGGCTTTAAAAAGAAACTGGCCATTGCTAAAACCTCAAATGGAGAAAACACTGACCTGCATATATTTATCATGACTTTTAAGCTAATAAAAACACCCTAGTGTAACAGTGAGCAAGGACTAGACACAAGTTCTAACTTCTGTACAACACTGGTAAAGTTAATGCCGCCCTTCTTTGGGCTCTGGTTTCTTCACTATACAATAAAGGGGTCAGATTTGATCTTCATCGGTTCTTCTATTGTTAAAATCCCATGAAAATGATCCAAGGTTATAAGAAGGTAGCATATCGTAACTACAAAATCGTATCTCCCCAGCAACACACTACCACTTTCCTATTTGAGGTCTTTATGTGGTGCATGCAGAATCTAACATGGCAATTAAGTTCAGGAGCCAAGGGTGCTGCCTCACATAACTCAGGGGGCAGCATTCAGACCGTATTTAGTAGAGGGCACTCCTGTGCACCTGTGAGTACCATCCACATGAAACAGAATGACACACGGCAAGAGTTTCTTTCACGGCACAGCTGTCTTCACTCAGCAGCCAATGAAAAATTTCCATTGTTTATAGCTTCCTACCCAGCCAGCCTCGTGGGAGTCCCCACAGGGAGATGGACAGGCAAATCAGAGGGAGCAGCACAGTAGGTCAAAACACAGAGCCACCACCTCCCAAACCAGAGGCAGTAAAACCAAGAAGCAACTTGGGGAATTTTGGTTAATTGTTGAAATGAATCAAATCTACTGGGAATCAAATTTTGAAACATCAAAAAACAAGTTCTAAAATACCCCTAAAGCATGGGAGAAAGAGCAAAGGTGACGGAGGAGGGTTTAACAAATGAGTATGAATGCTGAATCATTATACTGATATTTCTTTTAGTTTCCAGTACCTTAGAGCAGCTAGAAGTAAAAACTTAAAATTGTGGCATTGTAACCCATACCAAACTCTGAAATTTGTTCTACAATAACTTTTGTGATATACTTTGAAATTTATTGCTTTTTTGTATATAATATGTTATTTTTCACAAAAAAGGTAAAAAACAAAAAAACAAAAAAACAAAAAAACAAGGAGTATAACAGAGAAGACAGGATTTAACAAATGAGTATGACTGCTGAATCATTAAAGTGATATTTGTATTGGTCTCCAGTGTCTTGGAGCAGCTAGAAGAAAAAATGGAAAATCATGGAACTGTAACCAAACTTTAAAATTTGTTCTATAACTACTTGTTAACATGTACTTGGGGAAAAAATTAAGTAAAATGGACCATTTTCTACAATAACGTAAAAAAACAAGTTCTAGGGTACATGGGTGATTCAGTGGTAGAATGCTTGCCTGCCAAGCAGAAGATCCAGGTTCAATTCCTGGCCCATGCATACCCACCCCCACCCCAAATACCAACAAGTTCTAGCAAAACAAATCAAGTTCCCCCATAAAAATAAAAATAAAATTTAAAAATCTGTAAACACTATGTTCAGATTATTACTCAAATACAGCAAAAAAATCACTAAATGCAGTTTGACCCCTAAACTTTCGTTAACTTGCTTCTGATACCAAATTGAGAAAACAAAACTCATTCCAAAGCAGCAATAACTTCCAGTCTATTTTCAGTGGGCATCACACTTCTGCCCCCACTAACGAGCTTGTGCTGGGACACAGGGCATAGAAAGCTACGTGAATAAATGCACACTCAGCTGAACCCCCAGCTCACAAACACCTTTTATCACTGCAGAGGATTAAGAAAGTAGCTTAAGGGCGGGCAATGGTGGAGCAGTGGCAGAGTTCTTGCTTGCCATGCCAGAGACCCCGGTTCAATTCCCGGTGCCTGCCCATGCAAAAAAAGAAAGTAGATTAATTGTTCATTATTTTCTAAAAAACATACCTGAGAACTCTTACATAATCACAATTAAATGCATCAATTACTTCCCCTTTCTTTCCACACTCAGGCATCAAAGTAGTTTTGCAGCTACTTTCCTTAATGTTGAGCTTAATAGTCACTCTAATTTGAACTTTTTAAAAAAGAAAACATTCAGGGTTTTAATGCTTAGGGGTTACCCTCCCAACCCTGTTATCACACCAAGTTAAACACAAGTGCGGGTCACCAAAGCAGCACACCCCTTACCTTGTGTATTATCCCCAAACTGATGGACATGGAATCCATGGAGGCCTTCAGTCAATCCCGTGATGGTTCCAGACACCATGACTGGCCCGGTTCCCTATATTCAAAGAAAAGCACACTTAGTTTGAGAGAACGCGTGCTTCTGACAAAGACAACATTTGACTCCACTTCATTATTCTCTGTAAAGTGAAAAGAGCATGGACTTGGAAGTCAAAAAACCTATGTCCAACCTCCAGACCCAGCACTTCCTAAGTGTGAGCCACAGGCAAGCTTCTAGCTGCTCCAGCCCTGGTGGCCCTAAGGAAAGGGAGACTGATGGCCTTGTTTGTCCACTCCCTGACTCACTGGGGCGAGGCGTCATGGTGAAATGAAACAGCAGATGAAAAGGACCTAGTAGGATGCTAAGCACAGGGAGCACTTAAATGTTAGGAGATGTATATACTTTGAAGGGTTTGACTCTCTTACAGTGGACACATAATATGAATATACTTATTTATTTTGTAAATGCGTGTGGATAGGTCATTTTGAACATGGTGCGTGCACGTGTACACATCAAACATTTTAACCCAAACATCAGCACATCATACACTTTTCAGCACCCTGTTCTTTCTCCATCGGACACTGTTCTGTATCACAAACATACAGATTTGCCTTAAGAAAAAAGAAAAAAACGTCACCCAGGCAATGGGCAACTGGCTGCCTTAGGAGCCCTGTACTACTCTCCACTTACTGTGTACATCCTAGATTTTTTATTAGTAGCCAGAATATATCCTATCCTACTGCCTGGGAGGAATGAGTACAACCATTCCTCTCAGTTTAATCATATGAGTTTAATCCTATGTACTGGTTTGGGCACTGAAAACGAGATAACTGTTCCAATCTAACTACTGAGACTCAAAAGAAAGGACAATAAAAACACTCAAGCAGTTGTAAAAACAAAGAAGTCACGCCATGCAGGCAAAGGCATCACAGCATGGCTACATTCAGGTATCAGGGAAGTTACTCTGGCAGCCACAAGGAGACCTTAATAATAATAAAACACAGCATCCACAAAATACAGTAATACAGATGTTGATGTCTTTGTTTTTAGCTTGGTTTGTTTTTAAATGGCCAGGGCCAGCAGTTACAAAGGTGTCACTGGTCCTATAATTTGGCTTTCCATTGGATAAATTCCACAGCTCCAAATAAGTATGTTGGCAACTGCTACCTTTTTTCTTTTCTTTGCAGAATAGAGTCTATAATTCTTCTGAAGTACAACCTTTAAGTTTAGAAAAATGCAAATATGAATTTTGTCCCCCAAAAGGCGATGTGTTCTCAAGAGCCCTGAGAGACTGTATTTTGAAGGGCAAGGTCTTTCAAACTTCCTTTAAAGGGTACTACATACAGCATACACAAGCTGTTTTCTTCAACACTAAGCTGTACCAGAACCATCTAGAATGAGGAAAACAGACCAGGGAAGCAAAAAGGGACGCAAAAAACTGCTTAGGAGTACTGCCCTGGGCAAATAAAGACTCAGTGTGGGCAGATGTCCAATTTTTTCAAGAAAAGCTAGGAATCTGAGCTCTCGGATGAAAATTTCTCATTTTTAAAAGCTGGGAACTAATCCAAAACTTCAAAAACTGAAAAGGCCAAACCAAATACAGTTTATAGCCAATCTATTATGTCTACGTTATCTACAGATAGCAGTACAGCTGTACTGCTCAACACTCCAATGACCTTTACCAAGTACAAAGGGCACCACCAAAATGAAGTATGGCACTTAAAAAAAGAAAACCTGCAAGGCACTCAGGAAAAGGTTTTCCACATATGGATTCAGGGCAGCCTTCTGTGCCTCTAGCTAAGAGTCATTTCCCAATGGCCAGAGGGGTCCCTCAGAGGCTTCTGATTCTTTATTGTGAGTGAGTTATGTGAGGAAGAAGAAAAAGGAGTAAAACAAAGTTGGACAGATGAAAATACAGTAAAATGCAGTCAAACGCTCACTGTTCCAGAAAACTGGGAACCACTTAAAAGGGGGGGGGGGGGGGAACATCGCACTTGATGTAAATTCTTTCTGGCACCAAATCACAGATTGGGCACCTACCTAGATTACCACTCCTGCCCAACCACATCTGTAATTCACTTTAAATCACTTTAAAGACTAAATCTCACTGACATATTAAAAATACTCCAATGATTATTAAGCTTGCAAGACAGGAGTTTTCCACTAGTAGTGATATTACTTCTCATTATTTATTTTACAAGACTTGCTCAGAAAAATGGTCTTTGATGATCTCAGCCAGCTGCCTACTGATAGAGCAGTTCTCAAGTCATTTTACAGAGGATTTGGTTAAAGATCTGCAAAATCTGAGTTTTAAGTGAAAACTCAACGCAATTGAAATGCCCAAGGTCTCCCTCATTTCCAAATCTCAAAATCCCATCCACTACCCTCTACCTGGTTGCACATTAGAATCGAGTTAACTTTTTTTAAAAAGCGGTGCTCAGGCCTCACTCGGAGAGATTCTTACATAATCCTCCAGGCGTGGGCCCCAGTGTCTGTATTTCTTTTTCAAAAGCGCCCCCAAATGAATCTACAGTGCACCTAGGGTTGAGAATCACTGCTTTGGGGAAGGAAAAAAAAAAAAAGTGAGTCAAATTTGGAGGCGCTAAATCTCTCTTCTGCATTGCCTGACCATGAGCCAGCCTGAGGGTCAGTAAATTACCCTGTGGAGGGCCACAAACGGTCTCTGTCGTATATTCTTACTTTTCATAGTCCTTTCAAGATATACGAGCCATCCTTTCGCTCGAGGTCTGTACCAAAACGCGCCGCGGCATCGCATGTGCCCGTAGTCTGCGCAGCCCTGACCTAGGGCCATGAAGTTGAAAGCGCAGCCCGAAAGCATAACTGGCACCTACGCCGGCCCGGCCACCTCCGGATCCCACGGGTGTGCCCGGGCCAAGCCTGCGCGGCCTGGGGGAAGCTCTCGCCTCGGGCCCCGGGCATCGGGCTGCGCCACCCGGAGCGCGCGGGATACTCAAGACCAGGCAAGTGCCCACCCGAGGAGGGGCCTCAGCCCCTTCAAAGCGGTCCAGCCTTCCGCCCAGCCTGTATAAACCACCGAGAGGCGAGGGCGTCCTCCCTCCCGGGCCCGCGGCGGGGCAGGCCCGGGATCCCACCCCCACCCCACCCCCAGGCCCAGCCCAGCCCCGCGGCGGCGCCGGCCACGCACCGCCGCCGCCCGGGCCCTCCCGGTGACTCAGCACTTGGCGGCCGCGCGCGGGAGTTAGCGGGGAGCGCTCGCGGCCGGGGACCGAGACCCGAGCGCGGCGGGGGCGTGGCGAGAGCGGCCCGCAACCCCCGGCCGGACGCCCGCTCGCGGCCCAGGTGCGCGGACTGGCCTCGTCGCGCGGGCCCCGGCACCTATCCTTGCCTCCTGCTTGAACTCGATGGTGCCCTGCACGGGGCCGTCGCCCTTCAGCACGCACACGGCCTTGGTCACCATGACTCCCGGCAAGGCCCGACACTCAGCAGGAACGGAAGCTGCGGGAAACGCCGGCGCCAAGCGAGGCGGGGACGCGCGGCGGACATTTTATAGGCCGGATCCTCGGGCCCCGCCCACACTGGCCCGGAACCAATCGCCGCCCGCCCCCGACGGGATCTCGGGTCGTAACTGGGCGGGATGGGCGGGGGGCGGGGCCGAGGGGCCGCTGGCTCCCTCCACAGTGCAGCGGTGCAACGTCCAGAAATCTGAAACCGTGGAAAAAAACAGCCTTTTCTTCCAAGCGGTGTAATCCGTGGATTGCAGTACGTGAAACTGAGAAAATGAGGTCTGTTTTCTGGACGTCTGGAATATTTGAAGTCACTTTGTCTAGGCGTGCCCTTAGGTACAACTGACTTTTGACGTAACACTGCCTCCTTTGTTATTTAGAATCTGGGACGCATCAAGTTCTGTGTTTTTTGTGATTTTCATTTTCTGCTTGGTTTTTTGATTGGTGATGAAGTCGGAGCGTCTCAATCCTTGGCCTTTCCTTCCTGTAGTTTTATTAGTACACAGTGTTATTTAACTTGATTAGACAGAATTCTGCGTTGGTTTTATTTTTTCCTCTTTTTCTTGTCTGACAAGGCCACAATCTTAAAGATAGCACTGATCAATTTTTATGTACCTCTCCTGCTTCTCCGGCTCCACTGTCGCAATACCCAAGGAAAATGCTAGAAAGGTTACATAACTGTGATACCTGTATATAAAGAATGTTTCTTATCCTTAAATTAAAATATTTCAAAAGCATAATATGAAATAGTCAAAGCCAGTTTTTTGTGTCAAAATTAAAGTAGAAACATATTTACTTGTGTGCATAGAAATGTCTAGAAGGATAGATAGGAGACTGGGCACTTTTACTAAAGCTGTTGTTTTAGAAAATGTGTTACAATGAAAGTGTAGTTGTACACAACAATAGGGTTTGTTTTCTTAGAGTAAGAATCCTCCAAACATAGGCACACATTTTTGTTGGCTAAATACTTTGATAAACTAAGAGGTGAAGGAAAGAGTACCTACCCTATGATCCCCAGAGGGCGTGCAGATTTGGGGGAAAAGCTAGAATTACCTGACTCAAAAGAGGAAATGAGGAAGGTGTCCTGAAAGGAAAGATCGAGAGACAAGGAGAACCCAGTAGGGGCCAACAAGGAAGAGACTTAAAGTTAAGAGAGAAAAGCTATGCCTTCTGGAGATTTCTGTTTGCTGTTTTTGACTTAAATCCTCTCCCCATCTCCCTGTAATTTCTTCAGTACAACCTACATTTCCCCCTAATGATTGGTGGAGAGGATTTCATTTTGAGGATGCAAAGTACTGAGTCATAAATACAAACCCAATGTGAAACAAGAATAGAGGCTGCTCCAAAATAAGTAAATGGGTATTATCTACTTATCTTGGAGTCCTTTGGTCTCCCGTGCATTCACTATTGGGGATTCACTTTCCACATTTTTTATCATCTTCTAGAAAGTGCACACATTGGCAATTTTGCTTTTCAGTGCCTACTGATATTCTGCAGACAATTGGCATATGCTACACTGTTGCATAAACCTGCAAATCCTGGCCAACCTGCAAATCCTGGCCAAAGGGCCTTTCTTTACTCAGGGCCAAAGTTTCTTTGTGTTCCAGGAAACTAGCTGTGCTGGTTTTAAACTGCTGTGTACTCCAGAAAAGCCGTTTTCTTTAATCTTTTTTTTTTTTTTTAACATGGGCAGGCACCAGGAAACGTTTTCTTTAATCTTGATTCAATATTGTTGAGTGGGATCTTTTTGATTAAGTTGTTTCCATGGAGATGCGACTCACGCAATTGTGGGTGGGACTTTTTGATTAGGTGGTTTCCATGGAGATGTCTCTACCCATTCAAGATGTGTCACTTACTGGAGTCCTTTAAGAAGGAAACACTTTGGAAGAAGCTTCAGAGTTGACATAGAGATGTTCGGAGATGCAGAAAGAAAATGACACCAGGGAAGCTGTTTGAGACCAGAAGCCAAAGGACCAGCAGATGCCAGCCACATGCCTCCCCAGATCAGCCTTCCTTGAGTCAAGGTATTTTTCTCTGGATACTTTAGTTTGGACATTTTTAGTGCCTTAGAATTGTAAACTTGTAACTTAATAAATTCCCTTTTTAAAAACCAACCCAGGAAAAATATGAGAGGATCATATGGTGGCGCATGACAAACTCTGAGATCTGTCCTGTAACTACTTGTTGAAGAGTGCTTTGAAAACTATTGTGTTTTAATTTCTTTGCTTTGTATATATTATACAATAAAAAAAAGTTTAAAAAGCAAACAAACAAACCAACCCAGGGCACATGTGTGGTTCAGTGGTAGAATGCTCATCTTCCATGCAGGAGACCTGGGTTCGATTCCCGGACCATTTACCAACACCACCACCCCCCCCCCAAAAAAAAATAAAACCAACCCATTTCTGGTATATTGCGTTTCTGGCAGGATTAGCAACTAAAACTCTTGTCAAGCAGGTTGCAGTTCATTGCAAGAGTTTGCCAAGGAAGCAGCCATGCCTCCAAAGAGCTACCCTGGGATAAAATTGTTCCTCCTTTGAGATTCAGATGAAACCTACACAGCCCCTTGTTGGGGGTCCGGCAGGATTAGAGAATATCTGAGGTTCGTTCCTAGTACTGCCCTTTCACCTGGGCAAGGGACTCCCCAGCCCTGGGCCCTGTGCTCAGAGGGCCCTGCTCTGGCCGTTCTCAGGCCACATGCCCTATGGGGAGAAGAGTCTATGGATCCAAGAAGGTACTCCACCCAGAGCCCTGCACCCCTTTTTTTTAGAACAAGATTAAGGAAAATTTAAATCAGGTATCTGTCTTCCTAATGAGAGGTTTCACATTTGAGGCTGGATAATTCTCCGTTACGGGGGCGGGGGGGCTATCCTATGCATTATAGGAGAGTTAGCAGCATATCTGGCCTCTACCTAAAAGATGCCAGTAGCACCGCTCCCTCCAGTGTGACAACCAAAAACATCTCTAAACATTGCCAGATGTCCCTGGGAGGCAAAATGGCCCCCAACTGAGAACCACCGCAGCCCCTGAATTTCCCTGCCTAGACAGCCCTGTGTGGGTCTCCAAGGCCTGGACAGGCAGACAAAGGACTGTGCACCTAGTGTGTATAAACCTAAGCTGTATAAACTACCAGCCCCTCTCAGTGCAGAATGGAGCCAGCAGTGGGAAAGAAGAAGTAAAGGCCAGGGTCAGGGCCTAGTGCCTACTTGATGACCACTTTTCTTGGACAGAACTCAAAGTCTTCCAAAATTCCACATTCGAACCTGTCTTCCAGGTCTTCATGAATGTTTATTTGTCAGAGTGGGAGACTAGAATGTTATCTTGTTCTATAGCATTTAAATGTTTAGCCTACTTTATGAGAGCCTCAATTTTTATTCTTGCCCCACCCTGCAAGTGTTAGGGCAGGTCTGTTCATTCCAACTATAAGAGTCCATGATGCTATGGTTTGGAGGTGCTCTTGCCCCAAAATCTTGACTCGGAGTCCATGTGTTTCAGACTGGAGTGTAACCTGGCGACTCAGACATGCAATCTTGAAAATTCCCTTTTTTTGTGCCTGTCTGGTCCCTTTGAGAGTCATAATATCCAAGAAGTCAAGAGAACCCTATAGTAGCTTAAGTGGCTTGAGCACCGGAAGTTGATTTGAATCTGATGGTCAAAACATGACAATCCAGAGAGACGTTCTGATTTTGCAGGGATGATGAGGTATGGTGGCTCGGATCAGATGGTAGCATGTGCAGATGACTAAGCAGTTTGCAATAGGTCATATTGACATTCCTGAGAATGAAAAACTGGTGTTCGGGGACTTCTGGGGTTAAGGAGTGAGTTAGAAGGTGGACTGCAAATTCAGTCTTGCATTTCCATTCTTTTCTCTCTTCTTCCTCTTACTTTCTTATCCCTCGTTCTTCTCTCTTCTCTTTATCTCACCTTCCTCTTTCCTAAATCATCTTTTCTTCTGGGGCCCAAGGTGATTTCCTTTTTATATGGTCATCATTCTCTGTAAATATATAGTTATCTGTTAATCTTCATATCACACATCACGAAGGGATTGTCACCAAGGCCCTTGCTTCAAAGTCCTCCAAAATATTGTATTTTTCATATGAATGGTAGGAAAATGGCAGAACTAAGTGAAATACAAAAGAAGTGAAGTACAAGGAAAGAGATTTACTTTTTATATTAAGAAACAAACACTAATAACTAGGAAACAAATTGAAAACATTGTAAAATTGGCATTAGCTCCTTCTACCCGTCTGTACAATCTAAGTAAATGACAAATCTGTCATTACCAAATTGTGAACTTTTTGAAAGAAGGAGAGGGAAACTTTGAAAAGTTGGAGAGTGAAAAGTAGTAGCTCATCAGTGGGCAAGGGTGACTAGCCTGGGATTAGAGGCTTGTAAACTGTAATTGAGAATTAGTTGTATCCTTAATAATCCTGTCTATATATGGTATACTGTCTGTTCAGCAGTACTTATACTCTTCATTCTGTAATAAAATGAACAACTATACAGTAACTGGAGCCTAACCAGCCCCAGCTCTGGCCACCTCTGGCCACTGTCTCATCTCAGACAATTCTCTCTGAATATTAGTTATAGATCAGAGCAGCTGGGCAGGTTGCAGTGGCATTCCTGCCAATCCTAAAGAACACACAGGGTGTTATAGAAGATTCTACAAAGGTTCCATGCACTAGAGTAACTTTCCAGAAACCTACATGGAAAAGTCAGAACGGGCATAGCCCAAATACCCCTAAAGAACAGGATAGAAAGATCAAAGGTGATGATGGAGTTATACAGAGAAGGTAGGGTTAAACAAATGAGTGTGAGTGCTGAATCATTATATTGATATTTCTTTTAATCCCCAGTGTCTGGGAGCAGCTAGTAGTAAAAACCTAAAAATATGTCATTGTAACCCATATCAAACTCTGAAATCTGTTCTACAACTAATTGTTGCGATACGCTTTGAAATTTATTGCTTTTGGTATATATGTTATTTTTCACAAAAAAGACATGGATAGTAATGATTTTTAAAAAAAGAATACAATATGAAGATTAAAAAAAACACTGTGCTTGGGTTTTATATAATTTTTTATTAAAGTGTTAAAGCTATATATCTGTATATAAGCTTTCATTTTGAAATAAATTCAAACATCTGGGACAGTTGCAAAAATAATGCGAAACCCTTACCAAGAATTCCACCGTACCCCCAGATCCACCAACTTGGAACATCTTGTCACATATTCTGTCTATTGATTTATCTATCTACCTATCC
This sequence comes from Myrmecophaga tridactyla, assembly GCA_004026745.1. Classification (NCBI taxonomy): domain Eukaryota; kingdom Metazoa; phylum Chordata; class Mammalia; order Pilosa; family Myrmecophagidae; genus Myrmecophaga; species Myrmecophaga tridactyla. The sequence continues at coordinate 4,197 of PVIY010048202.1, read as the reverse complement.
TTCCATCCATCTCCGTATTTTCTAAACTTTACAGTTATACTGCAAATGCACATTTAATTGTTGTGAAATACATAAGAAATTAACACTGGTGTTCATTGGAAATGGGCTGTGACCTTGGTACTTCTCACTACATGAGAAAAGCAAACCTTTATTTTGTTCTAACCAGGCTTCTGTTGAATGTGGTTAAAAGCCATTTCTGGCTGATGGAGATGAGATGCCAGCAAAGGAGTTTTCACAGGGAGCAGTGCGATCATGGTCACATTTAAGAATGATCACTTGGCTATCTGAGTGGGTGGATTGTAAGGGTGTGGGGTGAGGCTGAAGGCAGAGAGGCCATTTGGGAGACGTGATAAGGACCTACATGCACCAAGTCAGTTACTGGTAAAATGGAGAGAGATAATGGGAATGGAACCTAGAGCCTTGGCGACTTCTGAGATGTGCAGGATGAGGGAGAGGCAAGACCAGGGTAGCTCCCAGGTTTCTGGCTTGGGTGGCTGGTGCTTTTATTTACTAGGGAAAGCAGGTTGAGGGATAAAGAGCTTAATTCAGGACATAGGGCCAGAATAATCTACAAGTGTCCAGCTAGACATGTCCACATGAATGCAAGCCAGAACCTCCTAAGTCTGGGCTGTATATCACACTTAACAAACAATACCATTCAGGCTTGTAAAGGAAAGGTAGTTATTTATTCCCCTTAATGAATATAATTTTCTTCTTTTCACTCTACACTAGTTAGACATCAGGTCAGGGCTTAGGTAGTTCAATGATGTTATCTCAAGTTCCTCCAGTTTGAACAGTCTCAGAGCAGTGATTCACAAACCTCAGTGTACATTATAACTAGCTGGAAGATTTGTTAGACAACAGGTTTTTGGTCACCAACCCCAGTTATATATATATTTTTTTCAGCAGCTTTATTAAGATAGAATTTATGTTTCATAAAATCCATCCACTGAAGTGTACACTTCAGTGGCTTTTAGTTAATAGTTGGCAAGCAGTGCTCCAGTGTAGCTTTAGAACATTTTCATCAGCCTAACAGATTCCTTCTTTACTGGTTTGCACTTTAGCCCTTTTCCTAGCCTCAACCAACCACTGATCTGCTCTCTGTCTCTATAAATTTGGCTTCTGTGGCCGTTCCATATAAATGAAATCATATAATATCACCAGAATAGTGGTAATTTATACTTCAAATTCTTTACTTGTTATAAGTTGTTATTAGCTAGGGATCTCTAGAGAAACAGAATCAACAGGAAATATCTGTAGGTATAAAATTTTAAAAAGTGTCTTATGTAAACGTGGGAGTGAAGAGCCCAAGGTCTGTAGGGCAGGCCGCAAGATGGGAACTCCGATGCAGTCCCTCACTGAATTCTTAGGAGAGGCTGGCCGGACAACCGTAGGAATGGAAGAGTCCAAAATCTGGAGGGTAGGCTGTGAAGCTGATGATTCCGATGAAGTGTCTGGACGAACTCCACAGGACATGCTCGCCAGCTGAAATAGGAAGAGTGACTGTCTCTTTTGAATCCTTCTTAAAAGCGTTCCAGTGATTAGATTAATTAAAGAGTGTCACCATTGCAGAAGACACTCCCCTTGGCTGATTACAAATCCAATCAGCTATGGATGCAGCCAACATGATTTAAGTCCATGAAATGTCCTCATAGCTACAGACAGGCCAGCCCTTGCCCAACCAGACAAACAGGCACCACCACCTGGCCAAGTTGACACATGAACCTGAACATGACAGAAGTCAATTCTACTTCTTTTTGAGTCAGTTTTAATAATTTGTGGTCTTTCTATTTTTCCATTTTCATCTGAGTTGTCTAATTTGTTGGCATGGAGTTGGTAATTTTTATAGGGTTGGTGTGATCAGTCTTCTCTTTCATTCCTGATTTTGGTAATTTGTATATTCCTTTTTTTTCTTGGTCAGTCCATCAATGATTTTGTCAATTTTATTGACTTTTTCAAAGAACCAACTTTTGGATTCACTCATTTTCTTCATTGTACTTCTGTTTTCTATTTCAGTGATTTCCAATCTAATCTTTGTTATGTCTTTCCTTCTGTTTGCTTTGGGCTTAGTTTGCTCTTCTTTTTTCTAGATTCTAGTTGAAGCTTTATTATTTCTCCTTTTCCAGTGTAGGTGTTAAAACCATAAATTTCTCTCCAAGCCCAGCTTTAACCACATCTCATAACATAATGTATGCATTTTTATTTGAATTTAGTTCAAATATTTTCTAATTTCCCTGGTGATTTCTTTTTGATCTATATGTTACTTAGAAGTGTAGTGCTTAATTTCCAAATATTTGGGGATTTCCCAAATGACTTTCTGTTGTTGATTTCTAATTTAATCCCTTGGTCGTTGAAAAATATACTTTGTGTGATTCCAATCGTTTTTAAATTATTGATACTTGTTTTATGACCCAGCATTTTATCTATTCTGAAGAACATCACAGGTGTACTTGAAATGAATGTTATACTGCAGTTGTTTGGTGAAGTATTATCTATTAGGTTTCGTAGGTTGATAGTATTTTTAAGTCTTCTATATCCTTGTTGAGTCTCTGTCTAGATTTTTAATCAATTATTGGGAGCCGGGTATTGAAATCTCTAACTATTGTTGAAGTGTCTGCATTTCCTTTCAGTTCTGTCAGTTTTTGTTTCATGTTTCAAGGCACTTGTATTAGTTGTATGTAAATCTATGAATTTCATACCTTTTGTTTTAGTTTCCTGGCTGCTAAATACCATGCGATGGGTTGGTTTAAACAATGAGAATTTATTGGCTCATGCTTTCAAGGCTAGTAGAAGTCCAAAATCAAGGCTCATCAAGATGATGTTTTCACCCAAAAGATGGTGGCATTCTGGGACTGACTGCCAGCAACCCTTAGTCCTTCACTTTTCGGTCACATTGCAACACACATGGCGGCCTCTCTTGACTTTTCAATTTCACTTATTTCCAGCTTCTGTTTACTCCCTCTAAGGCTTTCTCTATATATATATTAGGCCTTCAGTAATAGGATTAATACCCGTCTTGACTCAGGTGGGCCAACACTTTAACTGAAGTAACTTCATCAAAATGTCTTATTTACAAGGGTCCACACCTACAGAAATGGATTAAGTTTGAGTACTAGTTTTCTGGGGACATAGATCCAAGCCACTGCACTCTCCTAATGTAGGGACCATTTTGTCATTATGTTTCTGTAATACTTATTGTCTTAAAGTCTATTTTAGCTAATATCAATATTGCCATTCCAACTCTCTTATGGTTACTGTTTGCAGGGTGTTTTAGTGTCCTCCTTGCTAAAGCAAATGCCATGCAATGGGTTGGCTTAAACAATGGGAATTTATTGACTGACCATTTTGAAGCTAGGAGAAGTCCACATCAAGGCATAATCAAGGCAAAAGTTACTTCCCAGAGACTGGCATTCTAGGGCTGGCAGCCAGTGATTCTTTTACTGCCATAATGGTATATGTTTTTCCATCCTTTTACTTTCAATCTGTATGTGTCTTTGAATCCAAAGTGTGTATCTTGTGCATAGCACATAGTTGGATCTTCCTTTTTTTCATCCAATCCGAATATCTCTGCTTTTTGATTGGGGGAGGGTTAGAACATTCACATTCAATGTAATTAAGGATATAGTTGAATTTGTATTTCCATTTTGCTATTTGTTTTCTGTAGCTATCCTTTCTTTTTAGTTTCCCCATCCCTCCTTTACTGCTTTCTTTTGTGTTAAATAAATTTTTTAGTACACCATTGTAATTCCTCTCTTGATTTTTTCTTATTATATATTTTTTGTTTTTTTAATTAATTTTTTATTGTATTGTATAACATATATACAAAGCAAAGAAATAAAAAGGCAATAGTTTTCAAAGCACTCTTCAACAAGTGGTTACAGGACAGATCCCAGAGTTTGTCAGGGGCTATCATATGATCCTCTCATATTTTCCCTTCTAGGTACTCCAGAATATAGGAGTCTAGAGGGTTTAAATATTTTTTATCATCACAATCTACTTTTTTTCCTTCTCTTTTTGTAAAAAATAACATATATACAAAAAATCTATACATTTCAAAGCACAGCACCACAATTAGTTGTAGAACATATTTCAGACTTCAACATGGGTTACAGTTTCACAATTTTAGGTTTTTACTTCTAGCTGTTCTAAAATACTGGAGACAGAAAGAGATATCAATTTAATGATTCAGCATTCATA